>PVJI01002992.1:0-133269 GCA_004026765.1 Micronycteris hirsuta
TCTGTGCTGGGGCCCAGGAGCACAGTTGATTTAGAATTTCCTGCCCTTCTGACAATCTGTGTGCACAAAATGGGCTTTATTTAAACCGCTTTGGAGGGCATCTCCCCTGCCCCTTCCTCTGGCTTTATTAACCTGAAGTGAGATAAATCTTCGGCACTTAACTACCTGATTACAAACGTGTTCCTGGTTCCTGTCCCTGCCCTGATGGGAAGCTCATTTCTCAAAGGGTTAATTAACAGCCTTCACACAGGCCGCATTTAGCAACCAGCACAAAGCTGCACACATAAATAACGTCGCAAGCGGAAGAAGAGGGTGCAGATGGTTTGTGACTTTGCCGTCCAGAGTTTTTTAAACCGGTGTGAACCACGTCCTGTCGAGACCCAGGACCATGAGTCAGGGTCAGGCTTCGAGGTGGGCCAGGCCAGAGACACCAGTGGCCAACTCTGCGCTCTGTTGAAAGAAAGTCTTAAAGGAAAACAGAGTGCTGAGCCAAGATGTGGGGGAGAGAGGGAGGGTTTGGGGCGGGAGAATGGCCCTGCTGACTGACCGGGATTGAGAGGAGCCAAGGAGAACCAGAAAAATGAACTGGAAGAGAGCTGAATCCCAGCTCCCCAGGCAGGGGTGCTAAATTTACCGAGGGTGCTCCACCCAGAAAGTCAGGGTCCCGCTCAGGCCCCAGAGTGTGTGAGGCCACAGGGGACTAGGCTCAGAGGAACCGCCTAGGGCTGGGAAAGCGTAGCGTGAGGGACAGCCCTGAGGAAGCCAGGAATGCTCTAGAAGTGGTACAACAGCCCTTACAGTTTTCTACCCCCTTCACAGGTAAGCTCTGTTTCTCTCAAAGCCTTTAACTCTCAACTGGGGACTTGCAGGCCTGCCCTCCCCCCCCCCATGGCCATGGGGACACATCTCCAATTGTATAATGGATACAGTGGCAACACAGGATTCATTTTACAGAAATCAGCACTGTTGCAAGGTACAGAAACCAAGGACTAGACAGAGCAATGTAAATACACACTGGACATCAATGGAAATGAGAACGAGGAAAAAGGAGAGGGAAGAAAAGATTAGAACTTGAGCTTTTGGCGTTGCCTTTTACCATTCTCTTTATTTCTCTGGTTCAGTGAGTCCCCCTCAGCTTGGAGAGACCTCCCCACCCCACTGTCCTCACTCGGGCCCTCTCCCTATGGAAGCAGGAGATAGGGCCTGGAGAGAGGGAAGGGGCACTCAGAGGACTTCTGCCCCAGAGATGAGTGTGCCCCCTGGTGGCGGAAACAGACCCTCTCTCTTGGGGGCAACCTAGGCTGCCCCACCCTGACCCGGGTCTGAACCGCCCAGGCGCCCAAGCCAGGGGCCTTCTCCTCACGCCAGGCTCAGCGCCCTGACAGTGAGAGAGCACAGAAAGAAATGGGGGCCAGACGACGCAGGCCTAACAGCAGGGCTCTGTGTCCAGAGCAGCGGTTTCTCCCTGAGTAATTTTCCACAGTTTGCCTTTCCTTCTGCACACAGTCGTGCTCAGAGTTCATATGGTGGCTGCCGTCCTTCAGAGGGTTATTCTGGGCCAGTCACCTGCTCAGTGACCCTACCCGCTTTGATTTCTGCCCTCTTTGCTTCTCCAAATCCCTGCTCCCATCTCTGGGACATGGCCCCGTGGACCTCTGAGGACCCAGGTCTTGGGCACGTCTGCAAAATCCCAAAGGCTCCATTGTTGCCGGGCAGGGGCCAGCATTTCTGTTTTCTCAGAAGGATCAAAGCCCCATCCTAGCGCTGCCAGGAGGAAGCAGTTTTGACTCGTGCAAATATCTGCAGTCCATTTGGGATTTTACTTTGGTGAGAAATAAATACACAGCCATCTGCAGATGATGGAAATATGACTTAAGTAACTTTTTGGTCGAGGCTCTTGGGCCAGAGCCCAGATGGAAATAAGACCTTGTATCTCAGTCTCCCTTCCACACTTTTGAAAAAAAAAAAGAAAAAGAAAAAGAAAAAGCAGGGGTTGGAGGTGGGGGGAAGGTTGATGGAAACTGAAGTTCAAAATGCAGTGTGCTCTACTTCTTGGCCTGGGAAAGTTAAAATAAACACCCAACAGCCACTCCATTCAAGTGTGCGTTATCTCCCTCATCCTTGCCAAGAGCTCCTTCTCCTCCCTTCTTTGCCCAGGAATTACTGCGCCTGCAAGCAGCCCCCATGCTGCCCCCGCCCCCACTCCAGCCCAGGGCAGGCAGACAATGGGCCAGAAAACCCAGCCCAGCCAAGGCCTCTCCCTGCAGCCCCCAGAGGCCGTAAGATTGGGAAACACAAAGCTATTTTTAATGTCTTATTTGTCTACCAACTGCGGCTCCATGGCCTGAGAAACAGTATCATTTGTGGGAGGTGGCGCTGATTTTTTTTTAACTTGCTCAGACAAAGCCACATTTTCGCAACTTTCAAAAAAGCCAAAAAAGCACCACTCTCTAAGGGTGACCTCTTCCCAGCTTGCCTTCTGCCCTGCGGATGCTCTCTCGGGGGTGTCTGGAAAAGCAGCCCCCTGCTGCTCTGCACTGGTCAGCAGCAAGCCCAGGGAAATGGAATGAAAGGCCCAGGGATCCCTAAGCAGAGCCAGTGAAACAGGAGGGGCCGAAGGAAGGAGAGATGGAGGGTCAGAGACGGGTAGGGGCCTCCTCTGGCGAGGAAGGCACGGCCCTGCCCTCAGGGGCTCCCAGTAGAAAGGGGTGGAGGTCACATGCAGAGGATCCAGCCCCACACATCCATGGGTTGGAAGCTTTGGGTGGTAGATGCATCCAGGTGCTAAAAAGCTTCCCAGGTGGGTCTGCCAGGCGGGGGCAGAGCCTGGAGGAACCTCTGGGCGGGAAGAACCCAACTGTCATCACGGGACCTCTCTGTTCTTCAATTTCTTAAGGGTTTTTGCTGCGAGCACCTGGGCTCCAGGGTCTTCTTCCCCCCGCCCCTGCTGGGACAGAGAAACAAAGGTGGACGGATGGAGAGAAAGAGAGAGAGATCCGAGTGAGCCAGAGAAATAGAGGTGAAAGAAACAGAAGCATCGGGATGCAGGGAGATGGAAAGACATAAAGTGAGGACGAAGAATGAGAAGGTTGGTCTTTATGGGTCCCCGCTCAGCACAGAAGGATGGAAGGGGACCACTCGAGGACCCACAGCAGGCCGTTCCCTTCTCCATCAGCCCTGTGGTCCATGGCCTGGGCACGGGGTGAGGCGGGGTGGGTGAGAGCGTGAGGGTCACCAGCCCAGTGATGCACCGGGAAGCCGGTTTCCACTGTCCTTCTGCACATGTGGGGCACCCCACGCAGGCCACACCCAGAGGGCCCGGCTTTGGGTCACACTGACCTTCCCTGCACTTGCTGGCTGGGTGACCTTGGGTGGGTCTCTTCACTGTTCAGTTCTCTCATCTGTAAAACGGAGATGATAATAGTGTTTTTATGGGCAGAGCACGTGTGTGTGTGTGTGTGTGTGTAAAATGCTTCGCATATGCCTGACACACAGTGCAGACTCAGTAAATGGCAGCTTTAACGCACATGGCCAGCAAATGGCGGCTGCTGTGGCTGGCATTCCGGGAGGAGCAGGGCCGGCGAGGTCGGGAAGGAGGGCAGAGGGGTGGAGGAGGCAGAGATGTCTGGTGAGAAGCGGTTAGGGCAAGGCAATGTGTAATTAATGGAACCATATGTCCCAAAGCTGGACGGACCTTGAGAACACCCCAGCCCACCCACGGCACCTAGGTGCTGTTCCCAGCGAGACCAGGAAGGGCCTGAGAGTGGGGGGAGCAGGTCCTTCCTGCCGGCAGCTACCCTTTCCTGTTCTCCGGAGCTGCGAGGGCAGGTCAGCCTCCTACCAAGTCCAACCCTCGCCACCCTGGGGACGTCTTTCTTCTGATGGGACAGTTTGAAAAGCCCCGAACAGCAGCCAGACAGGCCAGCAGGCTGGATTCAGGGCCTCCCCAGCCCCCAGCGGTTTACAGGGTGAGCAAGAAACCAGGGAGAGGACATCATCCCGGCTGCTACTTCGGGCAAGCCAATTCCTTATAAAGAACAGCTCTTGGCCTCCGCTTAGCTGCCCCAGCATCTCTGTAAGGGGTCTGGGTCCTTCCCTATCAGGAGGCCCAGGTTGGGGGGAGGGGACAGGCTTTATCCCTTTCCTCAAGAAGCACCCCTCCCACCCACCTGGGCTCACCCAGAGGCTGCTCTGCCTCCACAGCTGCCAACCGGGGCTGCTCCACCTCCCTCCGAGAGAGGCAGCCTGGCAGCCAACACCTCCCCCATCCCAGAAGGCAAGCAGAGGGAGGGGAGCTGCCTGCATGGGCTCCTGGGAGGAAGTGCCGAGACCCGAGCAGTGACCCCGAGTCTTGGTGTGACCCTTACGGAAAGCACCCGGGCTCTCAGAGCTTCACATTCCTCACCCAGAAGATGGGAACGATGACTTTTCCAGGCTGGGGATGCAGTGAGACAATGGCGCCTATAGAACCATTTAGATAACGTTGTGGCCATTCCTTTCGTGGGTGGTGAAATAGCGCAAGTGGGTGTGTGTGAGCGGGCAGTCTAAAGACTGGCCTTCAGCAACCCTGGGGAGCGCGTGTGCTCACAGGCTCCTGTGGGGTGGATAAGGTCAAGAGGTCGGCCCTTCCAGAGCCTCCAGGCAGCAGGGGGAACGAGGTGGCTGCTCTGAAGAGAAAGGGAATGTGTACGTGGCCTGGGACACCAAAGAAAGCTGGGAGGAGGACGAGGAGGAGGAGAAGGAGGAAGAAGAGGAGGAGGAAGGAGGAGACGGGGCATGGGTGGTGTGGCTCACCCACAGGGGCCCAATCATGGAGACAGTCATTGAGACAAAAGTCCCAGGAGCTGAGCTTCCGTGAGGTTAAAACACACCGACTGGACAGAGTTTGCTTTGGCCTCTTTCCTCGAATACACATGGTCTGGAGAAGGCCCCTCGGCCTGCCAAGAATTCCAGGGGACGTGGCTGCAGGTGGGTGGGGCCAAGGTTGGGGCCCACGGGGACCTGCCTGTGACTCTAGACACCAGGCCAGAGCTGTGGGGAGCAGAAGGGGGCCCCGGACACTGGGAGTTGTGAGATGGGGGAGGCGCTGCGCAGGGAAAGGAGAGAATCTGCTCAACAAAGGCGGGGGTGGGGGGGGGAGGCGGCTGCACCACACCAAGGGCTGGCCAGCGCGACCTGGGCCAGGACTTGGTGAAAGGAGAGGGGGAGCATTGTCTCATTTTTGCCCCTGCCCCCAACAACTCTACGGCATAGATTTGGTGACCATCCAGCCGAGGAAACCGAGGTACAGAGAGTTTCCGGTAATTCTGTAGCCGGCCACTAAGTAGCTAGGATCCAAACCCAGGCGGTGTGCCTCCATCTCAGCATGACCCCAGACTATTTTGTCCCTCCAGAGCAGAGCAGGCCACCTTCCCGTGGACCCTCTTCATAGCAGCAGGGCAGAAATGACCATGGCCTCGCTCAGAAACCTCAGCCCCAGCACCTGATGTGGCTGGAGAGGCCGTACTCCAGGAGGTGCCCGGAGCCTGCGGGCAAAGCCTGGGAGGGGCTGAACTTGAGACTGCCCCAGGATCCCATGCCCCTGAAACTTCAGGGGCACGAGGCTGGAATAATGAAAGCTCTTTTCATGGAATTCCAACAGGAAACCCACGAGAACATTCCTGCCCTGAGGATTCCAACAGGAAAACCACGAGAACATTCCTGCTCGTGGGATTCCAACAGGAAAACCAAAAGAACATTTCTGCTCGTGGGGTTCCAGCTGGGAGCCAGAGTCCATATTCCCTGTTAAGGAGGCAGGCAAGTGGGCCGAAGGGAGGAGGAGACGGAGGCGGGGGGTCTGTCCCACTTTCGTGAGTGGCTCTGCAGCGTCCCAGACAGATTCAAAGATACCTCTGGCCTTTACAGGACAGGGGTGAGCCACTGGGGACCTGGCCTGCCCCGCTCTCAGCTCTCCTGCCACCCAGCTTCCTTGGAGACCACGTGGCGCCTTGCCCCCCCCCCCCCGCCCCCCAAGTGTCTTCATAAGCACCACAGGGTGAGGACTTGTGAGCATACAAAAAACCTTTCTCTGAAACTGGATTGCCTCTTGAGATGCCTCGGCCAACAGCTGGGTGTGACCACACTCGATCTGCCCCCCCCTCCTTCCAGTGTCTCTGGTGCCCCACCCGGAGGACCGGCCTGAAGCTGCGTGTCAGAAGGAGCCTTGAGGGACAGGACAGGTTCCTCCAGAAACTTCCACTCCAGTGGAGGAGCTGGGAGGCACTCCAACAGGAAGCGCTCTTAGAGACCCCGAGAGAAACGGCTGCAAGAGCCATCAAAGCAGCCCATGTTTGTGGGCACCTTCCCCATGCCAGGGACCGGGTGAAGCACCAAGGCAGAGTGGCATGGTTCCTTCTCCTCCAAAAACACTGCCTAATGGAAGAGACCAGCAAGGCAATGGCCGCATCGCAGTGGGAGGAGAGCTACAAGCGAGGTTTGCTGCAGATGCAGAGCGCTTGGACAGCCAGCCCTGATCGCAGAGGGGAGGAGGTCAGGGAAGGCTTCCTGGAGCAAGTAACCCTCGAGCAGGTTGAGGAGTTCAGCTCGAAGCACAGTAGGACTTCAGGCGTGGGGCTGGAGCAGACCTAAGCTTTGGTAGTTATGGTTAGGGTTAGATCTTAGAACGGTGATAAAACCTAAGGGAGAGAGCACAGAGGAGTGAGCTTCGGGGGTGGGTCCAAAGGGCATGGACAGAGGGCCCACAAGAGCTGGAGGAGCTGTGGACCAGCTTGGGGCATGTTTTTTGTTTTGTTTTGTTTTGTTTTGTTTTGTTTTGCTCAGAGAGAATAAGCAAATGCAGGCAGGGGAAAGGGTTGCATTCAGGAAGACAAGTGGGATCCAGGCTCTGAGGGGCTCTCAGCTCTGTGAGGGAAGAGTGTGACATTTGGAACGTGAAAGACAATGCAGAGCGAGCTCCCGGGGACTTTTTTCTGCAACCATCTAGACAGCCCCCTCATCCCCCACAAAACACCCAGGACCCATCCAGGCAGGCTGGCAGTGACCAGGGGCAGCTGTGGCTGAAGAAGGAGGAAATGGGCCCCACAACAGGCCATCCAGCAAGTTACAACGAGGGGCCAGGGGCAGGAATTTGGGGTCAAGATTAGGGGAAAGCAGAGGCAGCAAGTCAGAGATGAGATCAAGAGCTGGGCCACCATAGCCAGGGTCGGGACGGGAAGGGGGCGGACAGGCCTGCCACCAGAAAGAAGGGGGGCCCGTAGGCGTGAACAAGGACAGCGGATGGGGGCGGAGGGGGCAGGGGGCCATTGCCAGTGGGCCCCTATGGGTTCCAAGAAACGGCTGACTGTTAAATGTCAGCAATTTTGCAAGCGAGTTGTTTAAACGTTGGCAAAATCAGCCACGGTGGAAGCATTTACACCATGGAAATCAACAAAGGCTACATTCTGGGCTACTTTTTTTCCCCTCCAAGAAAGACGGCCCGGAGCCCAGGTTTCTGCCTTTACTCCACCGTGTGGCTCTGTGCCCTGGTGGCCTCGCCTGTAAGTGAATCTTCTCACCCCTTTCGGACATGAAGGACTGCTGGGGGGTCACAGAGAAACTGGAGCTGGATGTGCCTCCATAGGGCACCGCGTTGCAGAGAGAGGGAAAAATCGCGAGTGGATTTCCTAGCGTCTCCCTGGATGTCTGATCTAAATTTAGGTCCTTTTAGTCTACATTGAATCCCAGCCACTGCCTTTCCTTCCTTCCTGCAGGCTCTCTGGAGAGAGTCGCAAGGAAGTCCTGCTGGAGGGGGCTGCCCTTGGTTGTTTCACCTGCCAGCGTCCCTGTGCCTCGTCTGACTACCTCTCCCTCGTGCTCAGGAACTCGCAGCGGCTCCCTGCTCCTCTCCTGGTGTTCCAGACACTCTGCTCTGCCCCAGTCACCCCTTCTTATCCACAGTTATGCCCACTCTTTGCTCCGTCACCCCTAGATATAGCATGTCCTTCCACAGCAGGACACCTCAGGCAAGTCCCTAACTTCTCTGGGTCTCATCTGTATTCTAAGGGCAATGCCTGGCCACCAACTTTCGCAGGGCCTGTAACGAGCCCGAGTGTATCTCTGTAAGTGCCAGAAACCTGATCAGAAGGACTTAAACTGTGAGGAGAGCTGGTGGGCCGTTACCAAGCTGGCTTTGCCAGGGTCAGTGTCCAAATTCCCTCTGTCGCACCCCCTCCCCCCCGCATTATGGTGGCAAGATGGCTGCCATAGCTCCAGATATCACATCTTCTCAAGATTTCCTCCCAAGTCAGGAGGTAGGGTGAGGGTCAACTTGGAAAAGCTCTCTTCATGTGCTTTTCTTACTTGATTGGAGATGAAAAAATCTTTCTTGGAGACTTTCCCATCCCCACTCCTCAAAACCCCCACAACCCTCACGACTCCAGCAAACTCTTCTTCCCTCCTGGGGTACAAGGCCATTATAAGGGAACTGGGATATATGGCATTTCAAGCCACAGAGGAGTCTGGGAAAGTGCCACTTTTTCAGTGTCTGTGGTTGGAAGGGGAAAGGGGGTTGAGCGTGGCTGTCGGGTGGTCAGTTTGCATGACATATTAGAAGGTAGCTGAAGCCCAGCTGGTGTAGCTCAGTGGATTGAGTGTGGGCTGGGAGCTGGAGGGTCCCAGTTCGATTCCCGGTTGGGGCGCATGCCTGGGTTGCGGGCCAGGTCCCCGGTGGGGGCCGTGTGAGAGGCAACCATACATTGCTCTTTCTCCCTCTTTCTCCTCTCTCTGAAAATAAATAAATAAAATCTTAAAAAAAAAAAAAAGAAGGTAGCTGAAGATCATACAAAGTGGCCAGGAGTTCCCCATCAGGGAGATTCACAGAGCTCAGTAATTACCTTCACAGTCTGTAACAATTTATAATTAAATATATACAGATATTAATCACTCCACTAAATTTCCACTAAATTTAGGATTCAAGAAATGTTGTATTTCAAATTTCCCAAGTTCACTGACATTTAGCTAAAACCCGTATTTGTCAAGGCCAGAAAGTTGCTGAAGAAGGTTATGGAAAGACCTTCGGATTTGCCCCATCCAGGAACATAAATAGTAGTGGCTAAACTATCAATCTGTGCCTGTCCTTGGGGCTGCCCGCAGGGTCCATGCAGAGGGGACCCCTCCACTCGGAGGCAGGCTTCACCTGGGGGGCTCTCTCAAGGTTCCCGAGCCTCGCACCTGGGACCCAGTTCTCATGGGCACAGAGCCGCCCCCAGCCCCCCTACCGCAGCAAGTCTATGGGGGCAGATCTCAGGGGTCCATGCCCTTAGCCTCACAGAACCAACATTTCTCCTTCTCGGTCCAGGAGGCCCCAGAGCCCCAAAGGCTGAGCCCCTCTCCTGGCCCACCTCACACAAACCCCATTTGACCACCGGATGGGCCCAGGCCCTCCAATCTCAGGGTGGCCCACCCCAGCCTGGCAACTTCTCCATTTGGCCGGAAACACAGACCAAAGACTGTTATTTCCCTCGTGGTGATAAGGAAAGCTCAAACCTCAAGAACCCAAAGCCAGGTTTTCCAGAAGGGTAAAGGAAAAGGCACTTATTTCCTCTTGCATCTTGATAAGCCAGCCTCTGAAAAAGTGGAAAATGAGACCCAACTTTGAACAGATTGTTCCGTTACTTGACACTGGCATCGAGCCCACCTGCCACGTATGTATTTTCTATGGGGGTAGGCGGTCGTAGCGCTGGTATCTCATTTGCTCACCATTGGACCCCAGTCTCTGGCTCAGAACATGAGCAGTAGGTCTCAATACATCTGAATTCAATTACTTATTAATCAGAACTCTTTCTGTGCTAAGCAACAGAAATCCAAACTGGATCAATTTTTTTTTTAATTAAAAAGATGATTGGCTCTTGTCACTGGGAAAACTGAAGGTAGGCTTGGCTTCAGGCACCATTGCAATGACGTGGTAGAATTGGAGTTTCTCTCCAGCTCTTTGGCCGCCAGCGTCTGCCTTATGTCCTTGGGCAATGGTTCCAGCAGCTGCAGGCTCTCTCGGTCCTCATCACTCAATATGTCAGAGGACAAGGCTCTCTTTCTAGGCTCCAGAGCCTGAATCTTAAGCAAGACTTTTATCAGATTATGTATCTACTCCTGAACCAATCACTTGGCCAAAAACATTATGTACTCGGAATGGCCACTTGGACCACAAGCCCAGCTCTGGGGGCGGGGGGGGGGGAGGGGGTGGTGGTGTGGGAAAGCCCCCTAAGAAACAGCTTCACAAGAAGAGGGGTGCCTCCTCTAATAAGAATGAGAGCTATGACCAAGCAAAGAGAGAGTTGTGCACAGGCAGTCAGAAATGGCAGGTGCCCCCTACTGGGCGCTAAGGCTGGTGGGACATGCGCTCAGTGCAGTTCAGTCGTGATGGGTGTAATAGTTAGGGTAAGTTAGCTGCTGTAACAAACACCACCCAAATCTCAATAGCCTAACACACCAGACTCACTTATGTCACAGCCCAAAGCAGGATGATGGGGGGCTTTTCATGCAGCCACCCAGGGACCAGTCTCCCTGCTCTTAGAGACTTTCTCGCCGTCCAGGGTTCTGAAGTCCTGTGCTCCCAGCCACACAGTGGGGAAAGGGGAAGTGCATGGAGGGTCATAGGGGGAGTCTTTAGGGACCAGGCCTGGGATTGGCGTCTATCACTCCCACCCCTATCCACTGGCCAGAACTCGGTAACTGTACATGGTAACTGCAAGGTAGGCTGCAAAATGTGCCCAGGAAGAAAAGAAAAAGCATTCGGTGAGTTCACAGTCTTTGCCAAGCTGACGGAGGGTCCCTCTCCCAGGACCAAGGTGGGATTGGGAGGAGGTGGGGGCAGCAGGGACAGGCGGGGCGAACTGGAACTCAAGGTTGCCAGCTTCGGCCCTCCAGATTTTTCACCTCGGGCAGGTCACTGTCCCTCTCTGAGCCTCAGTCTTCTCATGTGTCGGCTACAGCTTCCCCATCTAAGGACTCTTTCTACGAAGCATTTTCTGTTTCTGGGGTTCACCCACTGCCTAAAGCCTCCTCATCCTCTCAGTCCCTATGACCTTGTAATCTCTGACCTCCCCTTTAATCTCACAGCACCCCCATCTGAGCCCTCCTTTCCCCGCTCCTCTGCTTCACTTGTTTCTATAGCACCTATTATAACCTGATATACCAAATGTTTTTCTCATTTATTCATCATCTTCCTACACAAGAATATAAACTGCAAGAGGGCACAGCTTTTTGTGTTTAGTTCACTGGTATATCTCAAATACCTAGAAAGTACTTGGTATAATGTAAACACTCAGTAAATTTTCCTGCATCAATGAATGAATTAGTGAATGAATGAAATTTAAAACCTTTCTTGGAGTAGCACGTTATCTAAAATTCATAACAGAGCAACGCTGCCATCTGGTGTCAGGCACTTGAATTGCAAGCACAAAGTCCTGGGCCAGGTGGGGGTCGGGCCTGGTGTGGTGAACAGGCTCTCCAACAAGCCATGTCAACTCAACCCCACTTCATTGCTTCAAACAACAGCCTGACTCTGAATGAGTCAACAGCTCCATAGAGCTGTTACTTTTATATCCCATACGTGCTCCCCTCCAGATAACTAGATGAGAATTGACTAACCATTCATAAGATCCTCAGATGCATCAGGCACTCAAAGCTTGCTCTGATGCTGCTAAAATCAGTAACACATGGGGAACTCTATCTCTTCAGAAGATGGAATATAAGAAAAAAGACCCTAACTCTCAGAGAGGACAAAGGGGAGAATATTTGACGTGAGACTAGTAAGAAGGACCATGAGAAGAGTGGAGAAGAAGGAATAACCTTTGAGGCGCAGAGCCAGGAAACTAGACCCTACTTCCAACCTGACCTCGAACTCACATTGGTTTGCTCATTTATAAGATGATGGCATTGAACGAGATGGGGGCTAGGCCACAAATTCAGCCTAGCCCTAAAGTCCTTAAGAAGGAATGGAAGAGTCATAGGTAGCTCCAGTCTCAGGAGTTAATGCCCAGAAAGAGAAGTGATTCATCCACTGGTCAGAAGCTGGTGTCCTTAGTTGGGGGTTTCCTCATTTCTGGGCAGCTGTTCTAACGCTGTGGGGGCCTTTTCCAGAGGACTCGATATTCACCTCCCCCCTAAGGTCTCCATGGCGCTGAAAGAAGCTGGGAACTACAGTTCCCAGAAACCCTTTGGCTGTGTGGTTCCATCTTGGAAATGCCAAGAAGAGGCTCTGGTCTAATATTTAGATGATGAGGGGAAAGGAGAGGTCATTATTAAATCTAAGTACAAATCAAGAGGTTTTTTTCTATGAAAGTTTAGCAGCTAAATTGACACGTGTTGTGTCAATCACATACCAGATTTTGAAGATTTTGTACCCCTAAAATGTAAATGATCTCATTAATAATTTTTTGGCTCCATGTATTTTCGATACGTTGGATTTAATAAAATACATTATTAAAACTAATTTTGCCTGTTTCTTTGTACCTTTTTAATGTGAAATTTAAACTTAATGGAAAATTTTAAATTACTTAGATAGCTAGCTCACTTATTTCCATTGGACAGAGCTGGTTTAAAGTGTGTGAAAAGTGGACAGAAAGTGAACACACAAAACACTCCCTAAGCACACGAGACAATAAACAATATCACAATGTCGAATGTGGATTAACGCCACACAAGAGTGGTGCCAGCGCCAAGAGTTAAGAGCTCAAAGGAGAAAAAGAGGTCCCCAAAGGCTCCCGGGTAGGAAGGGGAGGTGGTGAAGGCAGAGATGAACCACACCCTGGAGGACAGGAGGCTGTGAGCAGGGTGAGGGTGCCCAGGACTTCCCAGGCAGTGGATTCAGTGTGCTCAGGGAGGAACAACTCAGGCTTGGCAAGAAGCGGAGGCCATGGGGTCTCAAGCAAATGTGAAGAAAAGGGTCATTGTTTCCACCTGTGTCTTCAGTCACAACTCCATTCATTTTACCCTGTGGGCCAGAGTGTTGGGGGAAGGAGAGAGGCAGGCAGGAAGGTCCTGAGTTGAATGCTGGGAACATGGGTGCCATCCCCTAGGGTGTCAAAGGGCCCCTGCACACCAGGTCACAGTGCAAACCCAAACCCAGGTCCAAACACCTCCTCTTGCTTTGTCTACAATGGGCCCCTTGAGGGGTCACATTTTCCAGGGATCCAGGCTCCAGGCTCCAGAGGGCAGGATGCTCTGCTGTGACTCCAACCCCCGGGGCTCTGCCTCCCTCTCCCAACCACATCCTAAGAAGGTTCACGGCTGCTGTAGACCTGAGTCTCCTGGTCACAGGGAGAAACATGTGTTCTGTCCAGGCATTAAGGAGTTTGGTGGAGTGAGGCCATGGGGACAGGAGACTCAAAGCCACGGCCTGAAAATGCTTGCACTTGCATTTTGTAAAATTTCTGGCCTGGCGTCCCGGGTCGGCAGTGAGATCTTTCTGAGAAAAGCTGGGAACTCTGTGGTCCTGGCCTGGTCCTGTGAGACTGGCCGCCTGGAGCCAGCTGGAGCTGAGTCCAAGTTGGATGTTGAGTCATTTCAGGAAGGGCCAGCTGTGGTTTCCAGCTCAGAGGCTGGACCAGAGGAGCACTGATGCTAACCAGGCCAGGGGAGGAGCCAGAGTGTCCATTAAAGCACAAGCAAGAACAGGTAACGTCGCTGCCTCGGAAACGTGCTGATCCCCAAACCCTGGAAGTGCTTTGCCTCCTTGTTGGGAGATCTTTGAAAACAGGAGAGCTTTTCTATTACCTGAATGGCTCTACACACTCGCTTCCAAAAAGAGGAAGACGTAGCTCAATAAATCCTTCCTTAGCACCTGCATTACCCAACGCCGAATCAGGAACCTTGGGGGAAATGAGAGAACAAGTAGAAAATCTTTAAATCTTAGGGTGGACAGAGCCATAAGAAGTCGTGGAGGCCAAAATGACTTCCCAAAGTAGAAGCTCCTGCAGCCACATCCCTGGTGATTCGATGTGGCCTTGGTCCTCTGAGAACAGTTTCACAAAACCAAAGACATAAGCAGCATTTGGAGAAGTGGCCCAGGACACAAGGAGCTGCTAAAGCATGTAGCCCAGGCTGTAAGCGCCACGAGAGCCCTGAGCCCAGGATGGCCAAGGTGACAGAGATGGCCAGTGAATGAGGAAATAATCAGAGCAGGCTCCCTGGACCAGGGGCTGAACGCAGGCCCTGAAGGACACGCAGGGTCTGGGGCAGGGAGGAGAGAGGTGGGTGCAGGATGGTTTAAAAAGAAAAACAGGGAAGAAGGAGAAGGAAGAGGAGGAGAGGGAGAGAAGGAGGGAAAGAGTCAGGAAAGGAGGAGGCGAAAGGAAAAAAGTTGACAACAGTGACTTGAAAGGCAAGCAGAAAGTTCTCCAGCCCCCAAATCTTTGTTGTCTAAAATCTCACCATAAAATTTTAATCGGAGGGGACCAGGTTTTTCATTATTTTCATCTTTCAAAATGAAGCTGTCCTTGCTGATGCAACAAGCAAGGATCCTAAAAGAACACCAGGTGCTTACCAGGCAGGTAAGAGTGAAATGAAGACAAACTCTGCCGCTACCGCCCTTTTGCCAAAGATTAGCCCGTTCGATCGGCTGCTCGTCATGCCCACAAAAATGGTAGTCCTGAGGAGAGAGACTGGGTTGGTCCAGGGGTCAAGGCCTGTGGAGATCTTCATCCCATTGACCTCAGGAAAACCCTGACATTTCCCCTTCAGTGGCCCTGAAGCTCAGTCCTTCAAACAAACCTCCAGAGCAAGGAGAGAAGCAGGGCCTCCCTGGAGCAACGTGTTCTTGCTGGCCTGAGCAGATTCTCCAAGATCTCAATCTCCTTTCCAAAGGACTCACAGGAGAAAATCCCTGGAGAAAGTTTCATAGCAAAATGGTTAAGATCCTGAGCTCTGGAGTCAGACTGCCTGTGTTTGAGTCCTGGTTCTACTGGCTGAATCTAAGACCTTAACCTCCATCTCTCTGAAGCCCAGGTTCCTCATTTGTAATGAGACTGTTGAGAGCATTTATTTCATAGGATTGTCATGGGGATTAAATATGATGCATTGGAAGTACTCAGAATATCAGGCTTTGTGCTGGATAAACACTGTTCTATTATTATCAACAGTTTTCCGCAACTGGCCAACACAAAGAATCCTTTGGTTGTTTCAGAATGAGGATGGCATCTACCTAACCAGGGGCGATTTTCAGCATCATTCTTCCATTCACTCAATACTTACTTCCTGAGCCCCTCCCATGAGCAGGATTTTTTAAGGATAATAAAAGACACAAAGATGGCATGGAAAGCTACCCTGTCTTGAAGGAATGTACAACTTAAGTCAGCACAAGGAGACATGGTGTCGAGGGACTACATACAACATGACACAGTGGACAGGGGTGTATGGTGAACCTGCAAAGACTTGCATCATCTAGGGTTAGGTGAGGCTGCAAGTAACTGAAAACCCCACACATCGGTGGCTCCACCAAGGTGGAAATGCATTTTTTCTCTGCTATAAACAAAGCCAAGAGGCAAGCAGTCAGGCTGGTTGGGGCTCAACAACGATTCAGGGTCCAAGCCACCGTTAATATGTGGTGCTGCCTTGTCACCCAACTTGGCACTCAAGCTCTAACCTAGCCTCCTCTTCTTCACCATCCTCACCATCTTTTTCGCCAGAGCCATACTTATGGAGCACACACCATGTGCCAGAAACCGTTCTAATCACTCTTCAAATACTAAGCCATGGCATCCTCGCAATACCCCTATTACAGCAATATTATTTTCACTCCCATTTTATTGCTAAGAAAACTATGGCACAAAAGGACTAAGCAACCTGTCCAAGGTCGCACAACTAGGTGGCAAGGACAGGATTTCAACTCAATCAGTCTCCAGAGTTCAGCTACTAGGAAGGAAAAAAAGGGGGGGTTGGGGTATTCCACTCAAAGAAACTTTGGCCAGAACTTAGTCATATGGCTACATCCAGCTGCAAGGGAGGTTGGGAAATGTAGTCGTCTCTATTTAAGGCAGTAACACTGGGGGTTCTGTAACTAAGAAAGATGGGGAAACAGTTATTGAGGACCAACCTACTGTGTGTGGCATGGACCCCTACTAAATTCATTTCCTCTCCCATAGTGAAGTACTCCCAGCAATAATTATTTATATGTTGAATATATTTATTCATATTTTAACATGACCCCTGCCTCTGCTCCTGCCCCTTCACAAGAGAGGCTGGTCAGAGTCTTCTGAACTTGGACCAAGGGAGAGATTCCATCACTCCATGTACCCAGTGGCATGTACCCTTGAGTGCTTCGGCCAAGTCTTTAAGCTATGGCCCACGAAGGAAATAACTAAGTGGATGTTCAGAGACAGAATGCTACTCGAGCAGTACCTCCAGCTGCCGAGGTCAGGGCTCCCTGAGGTGCTACTGCATTCCTGCTTTGGGATGCTACAAGATCTACCCATGTGCTTGTGATAAAAGTCCTGCTAATTCCTGCAGTGAGTTTCTGATGATTGCCCAGTTGCCATCAAAGAATTCTAACTGCACAACGAGGCAAATGTGTAAGGGCTGCTCGTGGTGCCAGGGAAATGCCATGAAGTACGAAGGTCTGGTCTAGGGCACCAGAGGAGGCTTCATAACCTAGGATTTCACAGCAGACATGTAAAGTCCGGGCCACATGCCAGACACTGTTCCGCTTTATAAAGAGTCTCACTTAATTCTCAAAGACTCAGTGAGGCAAATGCTACTACTGTTAGTCTCATTTTATAGATAAGTAAACAAGGCACAGCGGATTAAGTGACCAAAGGTCAGACAACAAAAATAGTAGAACTCGGTTTTGTACCTGGTCAGCCGGGCTCTGGCTTCCATAGCCTTAGCTATCATTTGCGTTCTGGTATTTGGTGTCTGGGCCGGGTCTTGATCAAAGGGTCGGACTGTGATGGGAAGAGGCCAGACTGCTCACGCCAAGCAGAAGGCAGGTGGGAGCTACATCGCAGAGTCCGTGGGCACGAGGCTCACTTGGAGAGTCTGGAACAGCTGTGCCACACAGGTTCTGAGGAGCAAGACTGGGCAGCCAGGCCGGAAAGCAGGGTTGGGAGTTGATTCAGGGTGGAGCCTGTGAACAGAGTTTGGGATTACTTCGGAGGCACTGGGGAGCCATGGAGAGTTTTGGAGTTGGGAAGTAACAGGCTCTGAGCCTGGCTTTGGGATGATTGCTTAGGAAGATAAAAGGGAAGATAGTCAGGAGGCTATTGAGATAAATGATCCAGTAGAGATGCTCCTTGACTTACATCCCGATGGTGAGTTGAAAATCTCTTAAGTAGAAAATGCATTTAATACACTTAACCTACCAAATATCATAGCTTAGCCTAGCCTACCTTAAACATGCTCGGAACACTTACATTAGCATACAATTGGGCAGAATATTCTAACAAAAAAGTGTTAAATATCTCATGTAATTTATTGTGCATATGCTTTTGCACCATCATAATGTCAAAAAACTGTAAGTCAAACCATCGTAAGTCAGGGACCATCTGTACACGGGATTTCAAGAGGGTTGGAGAAGGGAAGATGAAGATGTAACTTCTTAGGATTGAGAAGCAGGACTTGGAGCTGCCTGGGAGACCAGGGGGAGGGGCACCAAAGCAAATTCCAGAGAAGTTCTGGGCCTGCTGGTGGTGTGAGGTGGGGGGAAAGGGGAGGGTGAGTTCAGGTTAGACAGCAGGAGTTGAAGGTGCCTGTGGAACACCCTGGTGGAAAATCTCCCAGGCAGAGGTCAGGACCACAGATGCGCCTCTGAGCTCACACATACAGCATGCTCCCTGAAGCTGTGAGCACAAATGATATCCCTGGGAGAGAAACCCTTGACTCCAGGGCCTGGTGAGAGACAGCAGAACCAGTAGCCAGAAGCTGATAGGTAGCCGTCAGCTCCATGGTCCAAAGATAACCAGGAAAGTGCACGCCCCAGAAGGCGAGCTCAGACTCTCTCAGGAGGAACGCGGGACCTTCAGTGCCAAGGAGGTGGGCCTGGGTTTGTGGCCTCCATTGGGGGTTCAGCAACTGGCAGACCCAGCTCCCACAAACCTTCTTGCCTTGGATGTGGCTCCAGCACTGGGGATCTGCAGAGTCAAATTGTTCAGATTTATGATGGAAAATGGCCCCAGGGACTGGGACAATTTACTGCTCACAGACGGATTCCAACTTGTCTATTAAAGTGCCTCATTCCGGTCCCAACACCCAGGCACGTTCACACCTCTGGTGAGGAGTCAGACCTGCCCAGGTGATTAGCATATGGGCTCAGCTCTGCGTCCTAAAGAAAGCCAGGGCAGCCTTCAGTGCCGTTCCCACTTTGCCTGAGAGAGACAGAGAGTGAGACAAGGCTACCCAACAGCCCACCACCCCAGCTCACCCTAGACAGGGACTCTGTGAGGCAGGCCGCCTCCCCCAGGGCCATGGCCAAGGTCAAGTTGGGTAACAGAGGACTGAAGAGCAAGGCTTTGCCATCTGGACCCAGCTCTGCTGCTTAAGAACGATGACCTTAAGCAAGCTCCTTCCCTGAGACTGTTTCCTTTGCTGCAGAAGGGGAACCATTCACACTTTGGGAGGGTGTTTTGGCGATTAAATAAAATAACCATATGCACCCTAAGCCCAGTGCCTCGGGCATGGCACTTACTCAGTGAACAGGAGTGATTGTTATTGCCCTTGACCCTGCAGTCTGGCCTCCTCCCCCAAAGCAAGGCAAGAGGAGGGGTCGTCTACTGAGGGTGAGGTCACATGACAAGAACTGCAGAGCCACCCCCCGTCTCACATTTGTCTCCTCAGAGGGAGAGAGACCCACAGAGTCCTCAGTCCCCTATCCCTCCTTCCTCCACTGGAAGCTGCAGTCCCCACACCCAGGCAGGCTTCCCTCACTTCCCCAAGGCCGTCAGCCAGCAACTTAGAAAAGCTCCCCTAAGCCTCCAGAAAATGGGAGATGGTGAAGGCCCAGCCCAGGGCAAAGGGCCTGCTCACAGTCAGAACCTCCAAGCCGCCCAGGTAGAGGTGGAGGAGCTGGGCTGGGCGAGCGGTCCTGGGAGGGAACAGGCAGGAGGGTGGGATGCCCTCTCGCCACCTTGAGCCGCTGGCCTGGTGGGCTAATGGGTAACCCGTGGCAGCCTCCCAGGTTTTCACAGTGTTTTGCTGTTTCTTCTCTCCTCTCTCATTATAGTCCTATTGCCCCACCGTATTGAGTCTATGTCTCTTTACCGCTCTGTGTGAATATGGAAGCAATTGACTAGTTTTGAAACAATGCAGAATTCTTCATGCTATTGCCTAATTTTCACCTCCCTGGGCTGCTGTCTTCCCCCACCCTTGGCTCAGCCCTAGGCAGGCTTATTTCCTTTGCTGTGCATCTTTTAAAATTGGGATTGGAGCCAGGATGGAGAAGGAGATTGGGAATTTGACTGCTTCCCACCCAGGCTCCTGTCCTCCACGGCCTTTGCTGGAGTGCACACTGGGCAGTGTGAAAAGGTACTTCCCAAAGGGAGACATCCCCCTCTTGTCTGTCAGGTGTGTGACCCTTGCACACCACCCTCATGGTCGGGAGGCCGCGGGGAGGGGAGTACATACCCAGGTAGCTGCTGTGGCAGATAAAGAGAGGTCAGATGTGTTTCAGTGACCCTGCCAGCACCCCCTACCCCAATACACACACCCTGTGACAAGGGTCATTAGCCCAAATCACTCATTAGCCTCAACTTAGACTTCGGTGGGTCATGGTGGGGTGGGGGCATCTTGTGATTGGCAGCAGATGAAATTCTTACCCCAAGAAGTCTTCACAGCATGCATCTAGTGAGACGAGACTGATGAACGTGAGTCACGTAGAAACAGAATGAGATGTAGGATTTGAGAAGCTGAGGTACCGTAAACAGGGCCCATCAGTGTCTGCAGGGACCCAGTGGGCCCGTGGCGCATCCCTGGAGGGTTTGTGAACAGGGCGGGCCTGCCGTGGGTGCTGTGGGCGAGGAACAGAAGCTCAGGGAGGGAGGCCATCGCGGCCACTCCACACACAGCCCTCGGGCATGCGGGCAGGAGACCATGTGTCGGGACACGATGGCCAACAATGACCGGCTGTGGCCGAGGGGGCCGGCTCCTCTCAGAACTACTGGGGAAGGCTAACGGCTCGGGTTCTGTTTCGGGAGAAGCTTTAACTTCAAGGAAGGTTGTGAGCAAAAATACCTGACTTATCTACCCATGACCGCCCCCCGCCCCAGAGAGGCCCAGGAACCCCCAGGCCTGGGGCTGAAAGAGGGACCAGGTGGTGCCAGAGCCAAGGTCCCCCTTGCTGTGCTGGACTTGGGATGGGTGATGTGAGCGTCTATACTTCTGGGCTGGAGGAAGACAAGAAGATAATGTGAGACAGTCACCTCTGATGTAGCAGAAGATGGTCCAGCAGATACTGTATCTTGTGGTTAATTGCAGAAGCAGCTCCACCCTCACTCACCTCAAGAGACCCCCGAAGCCCTATGGTCTCTGATTAAAGAGCCTGGCTCCCCACCCCCAACACTCTCATTCCCATCCCCATCTTCAGCATGAGAGACAACTAAGAAGGCTGGCTGATGTCTCCTGAGCAAGGCCACAGTCCCTGGGCTCACTCCCAGACACACCCCGTCCCATGTGGCCCCGCTCGCGAGCCTGCAAGGGCATAGGAGGAAACCAAGAGCCTGCCACCCAAGATAAAGGTTTCCGTCTGATTTTGTGGTTCAGCTGAAGTCGTGTTCTTAATTGTTCAAATAAACAGTTTTCAGCCTGGAGGCCAGAACACGCCAAAACATGCCACTCCATTTTCAGCACCAACTGGGCGCTACCAGCACAAACACATTTTCTAAGTCACAGCCAGCCCTGCACACTGCCCGGTGGACTGAGAGCTCAGCTTTGTCCCCAGGTCCCGTCGGATCTGGGGTTAGCATCTGCAGAGCTCTGGACTCCGCTGACTCAGCCCTCGGTTCTGTCGTGCTCTGGAAGACGCTCGGGTCTCGGGATTCTGGGTGTGGCCTGGGATGTAACAGCCCAGAGGAGCCAAGTCCAGGCAGCCCCTAGTGGTGGCCACAGGGCAGCAGAACCTCATTTCCAGATAGACTACCAGGTCAGGTCCACCCAAAAATTGTTGAGGAGCTAAAGGGCTAAAAAGAGGACCACACTGGCTCTAGGGATGGCAGGTACCAGCAAAAAAATCAACATTTTATTTCCTTTCCTGAGATTTTCCACAGTGGAAAAGGCTCAGAGGAGAGCGTCTCCTACAGGGACTCCAGCTGTGAGTGTGTGGTTTCTCTGCAAGGAACTTCTAAATGCAGACAAGGCTGCTGGCGCATGTGGGGTTGGGGGGGAGGGAGGGGGATGAGGCATCCCCCTCTCTGACTTCTAGCTACGCCCCGGAACTGTCCTCAGGGACATCCTGGGATGTCCGACTGTTCCAGCATGGTGGCCTCAGCGGACTGGTCTTTAGGAGCTCCTTTCCTGGGAAACACCAGCTCTGGAACTGGAGCAAGTGTCCCACAAACTGACTGAGACTGCAGGGCAGGCCCAGGTCAAAAAGGACCGGGGTGCCCAGCCTGTCCCCGAGGTCAGGGGAGCCCTGGTGGCTGGGCGCAGAGACCCAGTAGAAACAGAAGGCTGGCAGGAAGCTGAGACAGGAGCTGGACAGACTGCAGACTATCATGGCCTGATAGCCCCCACCCCCTCGGCCCGTCTAGCACAGGGTGGCCTCTGGGGGCTGCTTCCTGGTGGGGAGAGGGAGGGGTTGGCAAAACCAAACCCTTGGTCCAATGAGTAATTCCTTCCTCCTCGGGCCCCGGGGTTGTTGAACCACAGGCTCACAGTTCCCCCAAACTCGTGGGGTCTGTGATGAAGGTAACACAGTGAGTTACCAACACTCGGGGAAGAGACGAGGCCGGGAGAGGGAAGGGGACAGGCAACTGACACAGCTGTCACTAATCACACGGAAAGGCTCAGACCAAAACTCATTTGGGACCCAGAGCCTCTGGGCCTGTTTTGGGGAAGCTGACTAATCCCATAATCCTGCCCACCAGGCATTTTTTCTGCCTGGCTTCAAAGTGGGAGTGGGAGAGGGCCTCGAGGCAGCGGTCCTGCTGAGGAATGCGCGCTCCTAAAGCAGAAAAGCCACCCTCACCAGGTTGTGTCCGTCACACCAGAGGCCTCTGGTCTGGGACTGTCAGCACTTGGGCTGCGATGGCGGCGCCCACGCCCGGTGGCGGCCAGCCCTCGAAGCAGGGGCCAAGGAAAGGGCACGGGGGACCCTCACATCAGGCAGGGGACCGGGGCCACATCCCTCAGGCCTGCTCCTCAGACCTGGACGGGGCCACCAACCGTTACCAATGAAGAACCTCAGCCTCTGGCCTGGTACCTGCCTCCCTGGGCCGGGCCCCTTGGGGGATGGCAAGGAGCCCGGTCCCACCCTGCAGGAGCTGCCAGCCTCCTCAGTCCAGACACCTCAGGTGTGAACGCCCTCCACTCGTGCACACTCCCGGTGCTGCGGAGCCCCTGCCCCGCGCGGAGCCCCTCGCGGCAGCGCGTGCACACAAACCCACACCCGCACACACACCCGCGCACACACTCAGCCGCCCCACAGTGACTTCAGCACACCCACCAGCGATGCCCGGTCCATTCCAGGGGTGACCAGAGCCTCCCCCAGTCCCGAAGCAGCCACATTCCAGGAGGGTTGTGTGCAAACTGGGTTTGTCCCTCTGGTCGTGTTTTCCTTTGGTTCGATATGCTCTCCGCAGAGATGCATTCCCTTGGTGTGGTTGGGACGGCGGGGGAGTTTGAGAGGAAAATAGTTTTTTAAAAATCACACTTGAAAAGAAAAGAATCCCTTTCAGATCATGCAGACAAAGGGAAAGTGGAGTCCCGCTGTCAAACCTCGCCAGCACCAGGCAGGGAGACCTCTGCTGCAGGGAGCCCTCCAGCTGTCCCCTCCTGCTCTGGTAGTGAGACGTGGGAAGGGAGAGGCACCTTCCCGCGCAATTTTTTGTTGAATAACTTTAGCCACCTTCTTCCTGTGAGTGTCCCATAGCGATGTTTGACACCCCCAGCCACTACGCCAGAGGTCTCTTGCAGGCAGTGAGCAGGAATGCAAGGCGAGTCTGTAATAAGCAAACATGCCCTGTGTCTTTAAGAGCATGGACTGAAACTTTGTTTGCAGGACGTTTATTTGGGCCTCAGTGGGAGGAAAGGAAAAAGATAAAAGTGGCTGGGATATGGGAAAGAATAGAAATAAAAAAAAAAAACAGAATGCATGCAGAAAAATCTAGGTTCAGAGGGAAAATTTATTTTTGCAACAAGGATTCCAGTCTTCCGGGGACTGTTTACACTGAGCAATTTAATCACCAAATGCGTAGGTTGGTCAAACACAATTCAGGAGGGAGCCTTGGCTGGCTGGCCTCGCTGAGGGTCACCTGCCTGAGGGACAGGCACTGCAGCTTCCTGGGGGAGGGGTGAGACTGAGGTGGGAAGGACAGGGTGGGTGTGGCCTGGAGACAAACTGGCAGTTGGGCCAGTGGGACCCAGAGTTCCCGTCCTGGATCCTGGGTACGTGCTTCAGGCACCTGGGATCCCTGCAGTGTCTGCGCCTTTGTGTGGTGGGCACATACGCACACTTCGGTCGACAATGCTCCTGAGAGAGAAGCCAGGCTTTCATAGCTTCTCACGGGGCTCCGCTGGTGTTTAGGAGCAGCAGGAAGAGTGCAGTTGGGGCCAGGCTTGAATCAAGCCTTGTGGTGTGAGATGGGCCGTGGGGACCATCGGCTGTAGGTGTGCCAGTAAGTCTGTTTCTCCGGGAGTGGGAGCTCTTGCAGGTGACCAGGCAGAAAAGTGGTACAATGACAGCTGTCATTCTAGCGGCGGTGACTGGAGAGGCAAGGCTGGGAGAGAGAGAGGTTTGGGGACGGCTCTGCCAGAGTCAAGGATCCACCGTTGATGGAGCCTGGGTGAGCCTGTGGGGCGGGGAGAAGCCTGCAGGTCTGGCCCCAGACTCTGACGCCCAGGCTGTTCTGGTGACAGAGTAAGCCCATCCACAAACAGGCCAGACACACAGCACACACAAGTGCACACACCTGCCACACCACCCTTCCTCCCGGCCTGGCCCACCTGGGCAGCAGGCTCCCTGCAGAAATGATCTGCCCACGCTTGCTCTTTGAGGTCATGCCTCTGCAGGGAGACAGCTGAGGGCTATGGGTCACGCTGAGGACACTGTCTAGCCTGGTCTGGACTCACAAAGGCAACTGAGTCCTTCTCAAGGGACAGCTGGGCCTGGACATTGTTGGAGCTGATTCCCATTCTTTTCCTTCATGTCATATTCTGAGGACAGGGGAACAGCCTGTGAGATTGTCCCACTGGGGCCGCTTCAAGCCCTGGCTGCACCAGCTCCAAAGCGTGTCCTAGCTCCTGGCGGTTGGGACGGGGAGGAGGGCTGTACGGGGCAAGGGTCAGGCCACCCTCAGTCCATGGGACTGCACGTTCGCACCTCTGCCCCTTCACGCACCCCCATTCCCCAAAAGACCCTGGCCCCTGGAGTCCCGGCCCTTGAATGTCAGAGCACCTCCGTCCCCACAGTCCCATGTCGCAGGAAGCACTCCCCGGTTAGGGAAAAGTAATTTGTGAGATCAAACCGCATTAGCCAGGAAACTGGGTGATTATGCTTGCCTTGAAAACTCCGAGTGAAATATGGCAGCTTGCATCCTGTTTGATTGCTCCTGGGTGAGCCAAGGGCAGTTTGCTCAAAAGATTGTCAGACTTTGTGTTTCTTGAGGGTAGGTGCTGGGCCACATGTCCCCACAGCTCCCCTCCAGGATTGCTGAGCACAGAGGCCCGCGCCAGATAGCAACCTCACGCATGTGTGCTGGCTAAAAGGATGGACAGATGGGCAGAAGGACAGTCTATACCCAAGCCTCCAACAGGCTCTTCCACTCTGAGCTCTCCGTGCCAGCCAGTTCAGAGGGAAGAGGCCTACAGGGAGTGGAGCCTTCAGAGGGAGGCAGGGGGCCCTGGGGTAGGTGCCCCTGGGAAAGGAACAGCAGGAAAACATCTATTGGTCAAATCAAAATCCCAACGGCCCCAGAAACCCTCTCAACAGGACCTGGCAGGGGCCGGGCCGAAGTGTCCATTCGCTCAAAACCTGCCCAGGCTCCCCCCTCCCCCAGCACTCAGGGCGCCCCTGTCAAGCCGGCTCTTGCTAAATAAACCAGCCTTTGTGTGTGTGTCCTGGAGGAGGGAGAATGGGCCGGGGGAGGGAGGAGGAGGACCTGTGTGTCAAAGCAGACCTCCTGAACGGGTTTAAGGGCCTGCAGTTTGGATGAGTAAATATTTTCCCTTTCAGATGAAAGGTGCAATCATCGCTGTTTTTAAATTACTTTAATTAGAAAAGATTGCCTTAATCTTTTACTTATCTGTACTATTGTGGGAACTGCCAGAAAATGAAGTGCAGGGAAAACAGGTGGAGTTTGACCTTTGCTCCAAGCATCTTGAATTTCTTCTAGGCTGGTAATTAAGAAGAATCAGGGGAAGTTCCTTGCAGAATCTAGGAAACACAACACACACACAGTCGTAGACACAAGGGCATGCTGACAAGCGTGCACTCTCACACGCGCTCCCACACGCCTGCACACAGGCACACTCTCAGGCGTGGGAGGACCCACCGGTGGAAGGAAAAATGGACCCCAACGTGGCAAACCAGAAAGTTCCAACTTTGAGAGCCAAGCTCCTGCTCCCAGCCTTGAGAGGTGGCTTAATGAGTTTCCCAGGGTGGCCTAAAATGATTAATTAAGCAGACAGCCCCTTACTCCCCGCCTCAAAACAACGGAAACCCAGTAACGGTCTGTCTGAGGAGGGAACAACAGGGGCCCCGACTCCAGGGGCCGTTGGGGACATGGTGTAAGAGCCAGCAGCCCCAGATAAGGGGCGATAGCAACAGCCCATAACGGCCACCAAGGCCCATCCTACCCAAGCCAGGAGCCCTCTCTGCTCCTAGCCTCTGTCGCCCTCCTGACTTGGGTTTGGTCATGGCCCAGATCCAAGGGGACCCTTGACAAAGTGGCAGAGCGGTCTGTCTCCACTGGGAGCCCTCCACCTGCCCATACCTGCTGCACGCCAGTCCTGGGCTCAGGGTGGGCACTGGGAAAGGGGCCTGGGGGCTGCCTGGGCGTTCAGAGCCACTGGTGTGGAGCGTGAGGGGCAGAGAAAGAGAAGAAGGAGTGAGGGGCTCATCTGGGGCTTCCCTCCCACATCACCCATGTCAGGGGAAGCCTTCAGAGCTATCTGAAGTCCTCAGGGACCCTGGAGACCTGCGTTCACCGTTCCCTGGATCCACAAACACGTACTGAGCACGTCTGGGGCTCAAGATACAATGGCAGTCAGTGGCTTAAAATGCAGACTCCCAGGCCCCAGCCGAGGGATCCAGATTTGGTTACTCTGAGGGAGTCCTGGAGTCTAGGTGGTTCTTGTACCCAAGCAGGGCTCTGGGCTCAGGGCTCAGGTGTCCAGAGACACCTCAGGTTTCTGCACCCGTAACCCGCACTGGGTGTTCCTGGAAGATGCCCCAGGGGTTCAGCCAGGGTGCTGCGTGTCGGGTCCTCTTTCCCACAGACAAGAGCACGGCCTCCTTCCCAGACAGTCTCGGCCCCCGGGGACTGGGACAAGAGCGGGACAAAGGCTTCTCTGGCATAAGGAACACCCAGCCAGGGGGTTGAAATCTGCCCTGGGCCTTATACACAGGCTGTGTGAAGGGGCTGGGGGTCCAAAGCAGGCTGCCCGTCAGCCTGGAGGGACTGAGGGAGTGGAGGGGCGGGGAGAGCTGGCAGAGCCAGAAGCACTGTTTTCCTTTCCGAAACACGCTGGGTGCTGGGGCTGGATTTCCCGCCGGCTGTTTACAGCGTTCGAACCACATCCACGGCTGTGACTGCATCTGTCTGTACACGTGTCTTTCCCTCCAGGTAGCTGTCCGTGTGCCTGCATGCTCGGAGGGTCTGATCACACCTGTGGGCGTGGGCCTCTCTGTGCCTGTAGGAGGCCCCCTCCAAAAAGAGGTTCTGGCCTTCACTTGTGTGAGCCGTTCCACCTCAAAACATGGCTAAGCTAAAATAAACCTTGCTGAAAAAGCTTTAACAACAATTTTTTTCTTCTGTCCTTGGCATGGGCAATAACACCAGCGGGTCTCCATGGTCAATTAGGAAGCTTGGGAAAACACGGCTTGTAATTAAAAGTCTAGAAGGGCCTCAGTGAGGCGGTGTGGGCCCTGCCAGGCCCATCCCCAAGCCCCGCTCGGCAGCATTTCTCTCCCGGCTGGAACAAGCCTTTGATTTGCACCAAATGTTCAGTGGCCACACTGGACTGGGCCTGGCACTGCCTTCGCGCCAGCTGCTCAGGGCACCGGCGGGCCCGAGACCCAAGACTTTGTGGGACGAGGCCAGTGGAGTGGACCCGGCCTTCCCCTCGTCCTGACTTCCTAGCCCCTCCGTGACCCCGAGCGGCCACGCCTGGAGGTGCAGACCCCATCCAGCCCAGCCCCTGCTCCCTGTCCAGAATGGCAGTGCTCATTCCAAGGATTCAAGTCGGCAGCACGTCAGCCCTGTCTGAGGGTGAGGCCACCATGGTCAGCCTGGAGGGCAGGTGGCGTGGAGGTGCAGTGAGGGACACCCTGTATCCCTTCTTCCTCTGCAGAGGCCACCCCATCTGAGCAGAAGCCTGGCCTTGAGCTGCAGCCACCTCAGGAAATGCAGCCAGAGTGCACCAGACTATTCCCCCGGGAGCAGAGCACACAGGCTCTGGCCAAGAAGGTCAGGAAACAGCACAAACCCTTGACCTCTTGACTCTCCATGGATTGAAGACAAGGGGCTAACGAGGGGCCCAGGGCGCCATGTTTACTCCCTCCTGTTGGGGGTGGGGGGCAGCCAATGATGGAAACTTGGAGGCCAAGGGTGTTGTCTTCCTGGGCAAAGGCTCAGGCACTCCTCTGGGTGGGTGGGAAAGAGAAGTGCTGAGTCAGTCAGGAGCAAGCCTCTTTCCTGTCCCAGGGCGCGCGCACACACACACACACACAATGAGACCACAAGTGGGTCCTCTCCTCCGTCCGAGTCCCAGATCACAGCCACCCACACCAACTCACATTTCTACACCAGCTCGTGCTGACCCCCATGCACAATCACGAACAAAGCAACAGTCGGATATATAGACACTGTAACAGGGGCTGGCAGGCCCACTGCAGCACCAGGCCATGCTCCAGGGTCCTTGGCAGCCCCTAGCCCCTTTTGCAAGAGCAGAGGCAGACAGGAGAATGGGGAAAGAATCGCTGCGCAGACAGATGGTCTGTGATGCAATGCCAAGGGCAGGTCCTCAGTCCCACTGGCCACGCCCTGGGGGAGCCTTACAGAGGGCGGCCTTGTCCCCACCAGCTCTGCCAATGCCCCGGTGAGAGGTCCTCGCTCCAGCGGCAGGGAAATGGCGGGGGAAGGGTTACAGGCTAACCAGAAAAAACAATTACTAACGGGAAAGGCAGCACATTCCAGCCCTGCTTAGCTGGGCCGCCAGGGCCCGTGGGTGGTTCTTGGATTATGCATTTCCTTGAAAACAAAAAGGAAAGTTCAGGGCAGTTCAGCTGTGCCCTGATCCTCACTCAGGGGCCTTTGTCTCCTCACAGGCCCCTCACAGCCCATGTGCCCCTACCCCCACAGGATCCCACTGGCCCGGCCAAACGTCCACTGGGAGAGTGAGAACATTAATGCCACGGACAGCCTGCAAGGACAGTGTGGGGAGACTGGAAAGAAGAACAGAAGAAAGAAAGGGGAAAGGGAAGGGAGCAGGGACTTTGGAGCACTTGCGTTGCCCAGAAGCCTCTCTTTGGGGGTGGCGGGCCGGGGGGGGGGGAGGTGGTAAAAACGTTTGTTGATTCACTTGGCAAACCTCTACGCAGCCCCTGCTCTGTTACAGGCACCGTGCCAGGCACTGGGGTGATCCTTGAAGTTCACTGTCGGAAAAACACGGTCTCCCCACTTATCCCTCGGTGGTATCTTCCGCCCATTTCAGTCTCAGATCCCTGCACTCTCGTCGGTCTCTGAAAACCCGGTCTCCTGACAGATCCTATCTGTCATATTCATGCTGAGAAGTTGGTGGTTGATTATGGCAGAAAGCAGACCCTTCCAGGGTGATTTACATCCTCCCCACCCTGATTAGAAATACTTCTTTATTGATTCTAGTCCTCACCTTGTCAGGATTAACAAACCTACAGCATTCATTAGATGTGTTTCTGTCTGGGGACTGGGAAATACCAATTACTTTCGCTTAGTCGTTACTCTATTTCTGAGATTTTTAAAAGCGTACTCTGCATGCTTCACTTGTTAAGGAGGACGGAGGCGGTGGTGTCTCCCTGAGGAAGAACAGTGGATAGCCACCTTGCTGTAAACACGGGGACAGAAGCAGATGGGCTCTGAGTCCGCCTGGACATGGCCGTCCCCATGACCCCTCTGAAGCCCTGTGAGTAGGCAGCAGACGGGCTTTGTCCCCACGCAGTTGAGGAAACCGAAGCTCGGAGAGGGGGGATTAAAGGCGCCATTCAAGCCACTGCACAAGCTGCCTCCTCCCTAGGCGGCTCCCGCTCCTCGGCTCTCGGGGCAGCTAGCTCGGTCCCAGGTGTGCGGTCTCAGCTTGAACACTGTCCCTCAGAGAGGGCATGTCCTGTCTGCGGCCGTCCACTCCAAACCACCTCTCTGCTCCCCTCCCTCGCAGCGTGTGCTGGTTCCATGTGCGTGTGCTGGGGTCTGTCTTCCTTACCCAGCTACCCACTCCTGGGGCGGAGGGCTCTGTCTCTTTGCTTACCGTGCATGTCCAGGCACCTGTGATAGTGCTGAGCACACAGTAGGTGCTTGATGTTTGTGGGTTGGCTAACGAGGTGAGTAGACAATAGCTTGGGTAGGTGAGACCAGGTCAACTCCCAGCTCCCACTCAGATTCGTGTTACTCTCCAGCAGACTCTGTCCACGCACAGGTCGGCAGGGGGCTTGGAGCCTCTCTGTGACAGTCAGGGACTGTATCTAAAGCTGCCTAACCTTAAACAAAATCCAATTCCATAGCTGGGTTGCTGTTTCTTCTGCAAGGACCAGAGGCCTGGCACTTAGGGTGCCCCCGCGGCCTGTATCTGATGCGACCTTATCCAGAGAAAGGACCAGAGGGAACTGGCTAGTGTGCTCCATTCGGACATGCTCATTCACACATCTGTTCCACAGGAGGTTGGTTACTAGGTGCTGACCTGGGTTCTTAGACACGGTGCCTGCCCTCAGAATGCACCTAGACTGTTCGGGAAGACAACTAAAGAACAACACTGTAACCCAACTCAGACCCAACACAGAGTGAGGTGCCCTGGGAGGCCCGGGTCTGCTGCAGAGGTCAGGCGTGAGCTGAGAGCAGGTCTGACCAGGATGGGTATGCCAGGGCCCGGGGGACAGCATGTGCAAAGGTACAGAGGTAAGAGAGTGGGCTGGGACATGCAAGAAGTGCCCTGGGCCTGGACCAGAAGGTTCAGTCAGGGGAGGGGCCCGAGAAGGGGCTGGGGCAGGGATGGGCCAGGTCACCCAGGGCAAGGTCCAGGGGCTCAAGAAGCCAAGGCCCTGTCGGGTAAGCGATGGGAAGCTTGCCAGGGCTTTTAAGAGGGGAAAGACTTGAGCAGTGTTGCTTTTTCCAAAGTAAAGGTGAAAAAGGGTTAGTGAGAAGTAATGGCCCAGGGTGAGCACTGATGGCATGAACTTGGGGGGCGGAGGCGAGGGGACACATGTGAGGCTTGTGATGAACTGAGATAATGGGACGAGGGCAAGGGTGGTGCCAAGGATGAGCCCAGGGATTCTGCTCTGCTCAGCTGAGCGGAGGGGGCGGGCGGGAATCGGGGTGGAGGAGATGATATGTCGGCCTTAGCTGCGTGTCGAGTTGGCTGTTAGGGATCTGAGCCTGGAGAGGAAGCCGCTGGGCTGGAGCTCTGGCCTTGTCTGCACCCAGACACTGGGGTTGTCCAGGGGGAGGACGAGTCAGGGAGACTGAGATAAGTGAGAAAAGGGGGCCAAAGACAGAACTGACCTCCCACCTTGGCTAAATCACATGTTAGCCTCCTCCAACATCCACTTCATATCTTCCCACCCATGCCGTGTGAGAGAGAGTGCTCAGCAAGGACTGGGATAGGGTGGGGAGACTTGCAGCCACCCTGAGGGAGGTAAATTAGGATGGGTGGAGGCCTTGGATGGGGGAGCGAAGGAGCAAAGGCAGGATGAGGGGCTGTGTTCCAGAACCCCAGGGTCTCCCCAGCTGGTCCTGGCCAAGGCTCAGCAGCCCCTTGGGAGTCCGTGGAGGAAGGGCCAGATGCTTAGAACGACCTCCCTGGGTTGGCAGGGAGGGGAAGGAGGACAGACCTTAGCCCATTCCGATGTGGTGGTACATGCTGCGGGGCAGCCCCTCCTCAGGGGCTGTGAGCCCAGGGCCTGCCCGGGTCCACATGGGACCTCTAGGGACTGTGCCCTGAGGTGACAGGGAGAAGTGCATGTCCCGAAATAGGAACCTTGATCTAGGTGCCGTTTTCTACTCCCTTTCCTGTACTTTCCTCTCTGCATTTCACAGGCTGCGCACTAGCTTGTCTCAGCCAACGTGGCTGTGGTCCTCAGAAATCTGTCATTAGCCCTCAGCCCCGTTCCCTAAATCACTCCATTGAGGTCAGGCTAGGTCTTGGGAACCCAGCTTGCTCCCTACTTTCTCCCTACCCGGTCCCCAGTACATTCCCACCTTCACCTGCTCTCCCCACTCCAGCCAGCCCAAAGAAGAGCCAGAGGACAGGGCTGAAGAATCTATCAGTCTAGCAGACACAGCCAGTTTCCCTCCCTTGGCTCCTCTGTGACTACCACATTGCCAGCGGCTGGCTGCTAGTGGTCCATGCAGGCCTGCAGGCTGCTGCCCAGCCAGTCTCAGATGCCAGCAGATGGCCCCATCTCCTTTGGGACCCTTGCTCACCCACACCCATCTCTCCCTTCTGGTATCCTCCCCCCTCCTCCCTCCTCATTCCATGTACTTGTGGTGGGGTGGGATGACCCAAGCCTCGATTCTGGCCCATGGGACCTGCCCATTAAGGTGAAAATCTCTGGAATAATTAACAAGCCTCCTTGGTGGTGCTGGTGGGGATGGAGAGGTGGAACAGGCACACAACATACAGCCTGCCCATTGGGTCAATGAGGTCCCCAGAGAGAGGCCCCTGAGAAAGGCACTCTGGGGGACAGAACAGAAATCTAGCCCCTTGTCCTCCAGAGGCATCAGAAGGCCTGGGACCCAGCATGTTCCTTGAGGCAAGACAAATGTAAGTTAGCAGTATCCAGTGAGGGGAGCAAACTTCCAGCTCAGAAATGGGTCTCTCCAGGGAGGTGGGGTACCCTAGGGATTTTCTGAGTCACAACCAGCACTTCTAGGGCACTAATCTCTCATCCTGCCCCACACGCAGATCACCCAGGGCTCCCTTGACCAGCAGGGTTGAGGGACTGTGAAGAACCTAAACCACTGAGGCTGTAGGCAGGGAACCAGCTGGCTTCTAATTCATTTTCTCTGGAGCCACTGTCTTCTGCCCAGGCCTCTAAGTGGTCTCTTTCCTTCTTAAGGTTCTGCAGCAGAGTTTAAAAGCGGGAACTCCCACTCTCAATCCAAAGGTGGAATTGAACACGGGAAGGCTCCGCATAGCCAGAGTCAAGTTCAAAACCTTTTTGTGACCATCATACTGACCCCGAAGCCCTGTGGATCACCCACCACCCCATACAGAAGAAAGAGTGGGAGGAGTGACGGTTTATTGGTTTGGACTGATGAGTGTGTGAGCATTTCCTATGGCCCTGCTGTTGCGCCTTCTGTCTTCCTGCTTTAGGCCTCCGTCTCCTTCTCTCTGAAATAAGGATTTGGGATGAGATCTGTGGTTTCCAAATTCCGCTCTCAGAACCCAGACATTCTATGGGGGAAATTTGGGCCATAGTAGCTCTGGTCTTATCACTTACACACTGGACTTCATTCCTAATGAAATTATACACTATGCTTTATTCCTGTGCATAGAACGAGCCCACAGCCAAGTGATGGGCTAGGTGACGCCTATGTCCATCCGGCTTGAACCTCCCAGGGTTGGGCAGCAGCGCACCCACTGCAGGAGGGGAAAGATGATGGACCCAGGACTAGACTCAACCCTCAGACTTTAGGTTGAGTCTAGTCCTGAACACACGAATATGTATGGGGCACAGAGGGACAAGGCCGGCCATGGGAAGTGGGCTCAGGAGAACCCAGGCAGACTCAGAGGAGAACAGGCAGCTATGTTCACTCATACACACCTATGGGCACATGCCTGCACACACGCGCAGCAAGCGGGTACCACGCAGTTGCCCCTGCAGTGCTGCCCACATAGAAGACTCCAGCTAGAGGAATTCCCCTGTGTCCCCTCCCCGCCCCCCCCCAGAGCGCTGCCCCACTCCCACTTACCTCCTCCGTGCACTCTTCGAGTTGACCCAGCAGAACTCTGTCTGGATACGAGGAAAACGTCTCTATCTGTTTTTAAAATATTTGGGCTTGTTAAAGACCAACACATTTTTTTTTTAAGTGTATATAATTCAAGGGCAATTTGATCCATATGTTTCTGATTCTCTTAAACTCAAATCATCAAAATATTGATTTTTAAGAGCCATTTGATGTCTAAGAAACCTTTTTAATAAGCTTTTAAAGCTCTTTAAACCCAGAGCCTGGAGCCTGTGCCAGGGCCCAGGCTGGCCGCTGGCTGGCCGCGCCCCTCCCCCGGTCACGGTCGCTGGGAGCCGAGCCTCACTTCTCTGCAGGCCTCGCCTCTGCCCGGCCCCCTGCCTCCCCTAGAACTCCCTAGGGGTCCCAGCTACAACTCTTTGCTATCCTGACAGAGGGGCCCTGAAGGGCCCGCCCCACTTTCTTTTCACAGACCTCTCGCATCCTTTCTTAAAGCGCCCCGAAAACACAAACCAAGAGGAACAAAGAGGATTTTTCATTTTCATAGGCCGCCTAATGGCTGGCTGTAGAAATGGGCTCCAAGGGTCTTGACCAATCCCCACTGAGAGACACTGCAGTCGTTCCCCACTGTACACCTTTATGTAAGTTCCTGATTGTTTCTTTTGGCTACATTTCTAGAAGTGAAAACACCGGGACACCGGGACACCGGGTCACCGGGTATGCACACCTTAACGCTCTTCGGACGCACGTTGCCACATCATTTTTCTAAAAGATTGTACTGATTTATACTTCTATAGATCTCCTCTCCTGTACTCTTTCTTTTTAAATCCTCATCCGAGGACACGTTTATTGACTTTAGAGAGAGAGGAAGGGAGAGAGAGAGAGAAAGAAACATCACTGTGACGGAGAAACTCTGACTGGTTGCCTCCTGTATGCACCCTGACCAGGGACTGAACCCACAACCTAGGTATGCGCCCTGACCAGGAATCAAACCAGCAACCTTTTGGTTTATGGGACGATGCTCCAACCAAGGCCAGGGCCACCTGGCCAGGGCTCCCCCCCCATACTCTTGAAAGGAACTCTCATAATATTAATTCAAATGATGCCATGCACTTGAGCACAGAGAAGCTCTCTCGCACAGCAGCTCAGAGTAGGTATGGAAGCAGAAAGCCTCGGTGTGAGTCCCAGTTCTGTATCACTAATTGGGAAGGTTACTTATTCTGTCTGTGCCTACTTTCCCTTCTATAATTGGGGGATAATAATGGCACCTACCGCATACGTTTATCGTGGGGATTCAGTGTGATTATTTGCAAGAACTTAAACTATGTAGAATAGTGTCTGATGCAGAGTTGGCATTCCATAATTGATGTTAATTTTATTATCCTTTTATGCTATTCCTTCATTCTGGACACTTTTCTCTTTTCCTTCCCTTCTTTATCTGACCCCCGCCTCTCACACACCAAGTCTCTGCTCCAACGCCACACCCTCCGCCACGTGTTTCCTCTGCATCCCCCTTCCTGATGTGCTCACCTTCCGGGCCGTTACCTGTCTCTACAAGAGCATCTATCTTCCCTGCCGGGCTGTCAGCACCAAGAGGGCAAAGTCGGGGTTTATCTGATTCCCAGAACCTAGCACAGAGCCTCGCAGGAGGCAGACGCTGAGCAATATTCACTGAATTGAACGAAACTGTAACCAAATGACCTGCATTGGCTATGGATGAGTTTTTATTATTTTCAAAAATTCTATTCATCTACAAAGGGTAGCATTTTGCCCCTTGAGAGTACTGAGACTCCAAAGGCGAGTCCCCGGGATGGGTCCCAAAACATTTAAAGAGATGGCAGTATCACTGGCTCCTCCTGGCCAGTCGAGTGGATGCATTCATCCTGGCGGAGAAGTCCGGCTGCACCCAGCCATTGGCGTGACCGGTCCCGTGAGCCAACGCTCGTTTCATTATTTATCTCTGATTTGTTCCTTCACGTTAAGATATGTTTTCCTGTCTTCTCAACTGGGAAAGAGCTGTGCCTCCTCCATTCATGGCTCTAGCTAGACCTGGTGCAGGTGAGGGAGGAAGGGCGCTCCTCCTTCTCCGGATGCAGAACCTTGAAGAACAGCTACGATTCCTCAGGTGGCTGGGAAGTGCCTTCCTGCTCCCCGTCTTGCTTCCTCTGGAAAAGCCCCTCACTGGACACCCCACCATTCCTGGGGAGGGTCAGGGATTGACACTGCTGTCATTTGTGTCCTTTGGGTCCTGCAGAAGCTCACCTGGGTCTGGAGGCCCTGGGGCTCCAGGCAAGGACTGATTTCCAGGAGACCAGCCAGAGAAGGCTCCTGGGTTCCTTCCTTCCAGCCCCCACCGCCTTCACTTAATACTCACAAGGGAACCTGGTTCTGCCAAAACCAGTCCCATATCAATTCAAATCCATTCAATTCGATCCCAACAAGTCTAGCACTGTGCAGGCCAGGGCCCAGGAATCTGGGCAGACAGGCACTTGAAACAGGCTTGAAATAGACTGAAGCACAGGGTGAGAAGTGTTCTTCGGAAACTAGAGTGACCCCCCACCCCAGCACACACCAGTTCCTCATGCTTTGATCCCTGAAACACTTCCTGTCCTGTGGTTCATTATGGAAGAGGTTACATACTGCTCCCTATCACAACTTAATTGTTCACGTGTGTCTGTGTGTGCATATATGTGCACATATGTGGAGATGTGTGTGTGCGCGTGTGTATTTAGAGTTTAAGTTTGTGGGGTGCAAATCGTTAATGGTTAGTTTCCTCTGGCTCTTCCACGGATCTCACAGAGAGCAAGGCACAAAGCTACTATTCAATACACACATGAATGAATGAGTGAGTGAATGAATACATGAATGAATGGATAGCAAACCCTAACCTCCCCCTCAGCCTGAGGATCTGGGAAGAGGGTTCACCTGGGAGTCAGAAGTTCTGCCTCTGGAATGTGAAGCGTCCTGGGTGACACGGCAGGGCATACTCCCTCTCTGCTCCTCGGGGTTTGTCCCTGCCCAGCAAAGGGTTTCACCAGCTAATCTCCCCAGTTCTTCCTGGCTCTGAAGTCTCCCTCCCTCAAGCGCCCTGTCCCCACTTCTCAGCCCCCTCCGTCAGTCCAGACTCAGACCTCGTCAGAAGCACAAAGGCCCTAATCCAGGCTGGGGAGGACCTCTTGCTCCCCCACCCCAAGGGGCTCAGAGCTGTCTTGTCTAAATTCTCCAGGAACAGAGAAAAAGCACAGAGGCTTTTGCTAAGCCCAGTGGGCAGGTCTCTCTGAGGACAGGGATTATGTTTGTCTCTGTTGAACCCCCTCCGGTCAACTCTTCTGTCTGGGAACCAGCTTCAGATCCTCTGGGGTTCCGCCTCCCTCGTGTTTCCGTCCCTCTCGCGTCCCCCTTCTGCCCTTTTCAGCAATCCTCTGGAGTGACTTTGCAAAGCAGAGTAGATCTCAAAAGAACGAAGCAAATTTTGGCCCAGGCTGGTTCTCAATGAATTCCCTCTTCCTTCAAAAACCCTAACTTGGGGATGAAAAGAAATTCTCCTGACTCCCTAGCCTGGGGCCCCCCTGCCAGGCCCTCACTCCAGACCAAAAGGCCATCTCTACTGGCAAGTAGGTCAGGGGCCTCAGAGCGCATCCCTCCGCCCAGCCCAGGACATTTCAGACCCTGATGGAACGCCGGTGCCAGGTGCGTGGGTTGACCCCTACAGGCTGATCTGGATTGGAAAGGGTCACTCAGGGGTTAGCAAGCCCGGGAGGACCTAACTCCACACAGAAGAGGTGGACAGAGGGGTCTCCGTCTCTGAGGGACCCTGCTGTCCCTGAACTACCTGAGGTCCAGGGGAAGAATCCTGGCGTCTCTCAAAAGGGTCTCACTCTCTGCGCCCCAGAGATCAACTTCAGACTCTAAGGTGCCATTTCTACAACACCACAGTGACAGGAATGTGAGCTTTATGAGAAATTCATGTGATTAAAAAAAAAGTCCTAATGGTTCAAAACAGGGCAAGTGATGCTTCATCCAAACAGAGTAACCTCTTTTTTTAAAAAAATAAGCCCTTGGAGTTCACAGCCAATTGGGGTTCTCTCAGAAAGCCCATTTTTAAATGACCTTGATTCTGACCCATTTTATTTAAAACATACGATTTCTAATGCTCGTCTTTTACACACAACCTCATTTACACACACACAAACACACACACACACAGAGCGATCCTAAACAGGTTTCTGAAGGTCCCTGGACCTCAGTTTACTAATTGATGTTAGAAATATCATTTACATAATAAAAGGTTGGATAACTACGTCCAAGGTCCCTTCCAGCTCTTTAGTTCTATGAAATCAAGGGGACTCTGGACACGCAGACTTACTGCAGCAGCTGTATAGGAAGGACATGATTTTGCCCCAGAAAATCCTCAGCACTCCCACCCCCACCCAAACCTTGGACCATGGCTAGGGTAGAGCCGGCAGGACTAATGGGGAAGCCAAATACTGCTCAAGCCTTCAGGGGACCCAGTGAGGTCCCCGAGGGCAGCACGTCTGTTTGCACACCGTTGTGTTCCTGTCTCCTAGAACCGGGCCAGGCGTAACACACCCCCCAAACACATGCTGAATAAACAAGTGAATTAACTGATTAACTGAGGCATGCATGCAGGGTCCATGTCAGGATTCAAATAACTCTTTTCCAAAGGAAATTCAAATGCATTTCTGTTCAAAGAAAACCTAATGTGGATTTTTTTTTCAGATGATTCTAGGCCAGATATTGGTAAATGAGTAAGATATTAAGACAGATCCAATGTACCTCCTATGAAAAGCCTCTTCACCCAAAAGTAACATGGGACGGCATGAGCAAATAGGGTTTTACTGACCGTCTGCAATGGGGTAGAACCCTGCACAGAGAATCCTGATGCGATACCTCAGCAGGAGAAAGGAGGCCACAGTCTGTATTGTTCTAGAAGAAGGTGGATAGCGGGGGTGGAACCAGGACTTGGACTGATTATTTTCTTAAGGCAAAGGTCGATCTAGGTGAGGTGATGAGTGAAGAACAAACTGTTATGGAAGTCATAAACAGTCTGTGATAAGAATTGCATAATTGATGGAGGAAGGGGGCTGGTACTAGTTCTTATCCTCCAGACCGCCCCCTTCATGGCCATTCTCTGGCCAGAGAGTCAACCACGAAAGCAGCCTCTACATCACTCAGGATTCTAGGTGACACTGTCTTCTCCGAAATGACAGTTTGGAGTTGGACTGGTCTGTTCTCCCCATTCCACTTGTCAAGTGACGTGTTGTTGAATCACGTGACGTGATGGCACTGCGCACTGACAGTCAAGACTCCGGAGCGTCCATACTTGGCAACCACTCTGCACAGGACGATGAAAAGCAGGGCGGTGGTCCCACATCACTGAACCCAGGTTAAAAGTTATGTCCCCGAGTCCATTCGGGTGTACCCTCGAGAGAAAGGTGGCCATCTCCGTTAGCTTCCAGACAGATTGCTGCACCTGGTCAGTAACGTGTCCCCAAGTGTAACACAAAATGTTGGTGATGGCACAGACAGCTCCCTGCCTGACTAACAGAAAATGTAAAAGCTCTTTGGTTGTTCATTTCCAATTTGGCCAAAGAATTTAGATTTCTCTGATGAACCTTAAAACCTATGGAAGATTATTTATAACATCAACTAAGGATAATAATACATTTCAATCATCCTTTTCCATTTGCACAGTTGTCATTATAGAAATCAGCATCTGCTCATAAAAAGCGAATCAATATTTCTTCTGGGTAATTTTCTAGAATAGCTTCTGTGTCAGTCCCTGGAGGCATGCTTTGGTGAGACGTGTTTCGCAGAAGATGTTGAGATCTTAAATACCTAGGCACTTCTAACAAGTTAAGGCTTGATTTCTGTGTTAAACAAACAAACAAACAAAAAAACCGTGCCTCGGTGGGGCACCTGCTGTCCTGAGGGCGTGGGTGCCTAACGATAGAGTTGGATAACCTCTTGGTATCTGTTTTGGGAAGAACAACAACAGAAATGTGACAATGACCAGAAATGTTTTCTCACTAGGAGCAAAAAGCGATGTTATCAGCAAACCATTACTGCAACATAGCAAAGTAAGAAATAGGCAAAAATAAAGTGAGTGCTAGAAAAAGCAGGGCTCCAGGACTTGTGGCTCCAGGCATCTGGACAGTCTTGAAAACTTGGAAGCATAAACTGTCTACTTCATGCTGTCATCTGCTTAATATGATAGTTTCAGGTTAGAGTCTGCTTCTGAAGGGCTCTTAAGGATCCTCACTGGAAAGTTTCTGTTTGGGATGGTCTTCCAGTCCTCAGAGGTGATCTGTGTTTCTTTAATTGGGAAGCATGGATCTAAAAATCAAACCCTGGTGTTTTACTGCTCTACTAGGTGTTAGCAGTAACTGATCAGGCCTTTTTCCATCGAGGTCCAAGGGCTGCATTTTCATGGTTTCTCTTCCAGAAAACCAAGGTTCGGGTTGGGCGGGGATGAATCAGGAAGATGTTAATAATAGAACTGGCATATTGTAGGGATCCCATGCAGTATTTGCCTATCTCTGCTCCTAGCAGGGCAGAGTCTAGGATTAGCGGAAATGTTTCCAAGTGCTTGGGTAGGCTGATTACCAACCTATGAGGGGAGAGTAAATGAACTGTTAAAGAAGTTGACCTTATTGTCAGTAAGGTCAAGGGCAGGACTTTGGACCAGGAAATTCAAGTGTTTATGAAAGCAGAGCTAATGTTGAAAATTTCATTCATCCTTTCTGCGTTGCCTGAGGATTAGAGATGGACAGGAGAAATTTTGAGTAAGGAGCTATGTCTTACAGAGTATTTTTAATGACCGTCTCAGTAAAACATGGATACTCATTACCAGAACAGTAGATTGGGCCCCTCTAGCAGGAAACACAAAATCGAATGGCTTGTTTTGATGCTCTTCAACAAGGAAAGGCTTCGGCAAATCTGAAAACAAACATGAAAAAAAAGCCAACAACAGACAAGAACGAAAACAGCAGAACGTATTCGTATTCCATCACAGGAGCAATTGCATAACATTCATTCGGAGGAGGGAGGTTTTCAAATGGCCTGGAGGTCTTGATTCCTGTCCATGCCCCACCTTTACTGCTCTGCCAAGACTGTGTTGTTGGCAGGTGAGGTGGGCATTAGAGCAGGATTCAGAAAACTGCAACCCGAAGGCCAATTCCCGCCCTGGGACTTTGTTTTGCAAACAGGGCTTTGCTGAAACACAGTCATGCCCATTTGATCATGTTCTGTCTGTCACAGCGTTTGCACCCCAATGGCAGAGCTGAAGAGTTGCGACAGAGGCAGCGAGGTACACAGAGCCTAAAACGTTGGCTACCTGGCCTTTCATGGAACAAGTTTGTCGATTCCCAGTCTAAGACACCATTAAGATGGGCCATCTGGGTCATATTGAAAGTTCCCCAGCCTGGCCATTGTAACCCCAGACTATCCTGGGTGGAGTTGTGCCATCTGTAAAATATGCACAAGAATTTGGGTTACAATGAGAATCCTACAGAGTAGGTTCCAGCCTGCGGGAGGGAGAGGTGTGGACTGAGATGAGCCCACGCAAGTTGATAACAATTGGTTAAATGTGTTCCTTCTAAGCCTCCTGTCTTGGGCTCCCAACCAGAGGGTGGCTATCTCTAACTGAAGTCCTCAGCAGAAAGGGGGTTTCTGAGATCTTGTCTCCCAAATCAACTGTCCAGAACACAAAATCTGGCTGGAGGAAAAGCAGAACTTGTAACATTTTCAGATGGTGATCCAAGGTCAAGTCATTCCTCTGAAGGCCACCAGCCGAGCAAGACCTTAGGCTCGCTGGTCCCTGGGGCTGGTTTTGGCCATGGACTTGCTTGTACTCATCTGTTGACAATTCTATGACCATTTCCCCCCTTACAGACAAATGAAGTTCATGATGAAACAGTACAAGACAAAGACAAGATCGAATGAATAAGATCTAAATTGTGGAAACCTCCTGCTCAGCTAAAGAGAGCTGTTGTGATAGAAGAAAACTGGCTTGTATTGACTTAGTGCGGCAGGGAGAACACGAAGCTGACAGTTCTTAAAAACATCTTGTTAGGAGAAATGAGCGCCTTTTATTTTGTTCCTCCATGTGGGGCTCAGAACAGCACAACACTTCGGCTGCTTTCTTCAAGTGAGGGTAGGTATACGAGAGGCAAGGTTCTAAGCAAAAATGGAAGTCTTGTGCAAGCCACAAGGTATTCCGCTGTTGTTACTCCGCAGTGGAGGGGCACGTCCCTGGTTCTCCCTTCTCAGTCATTCTCTAGGAAGAATGGCTATCACTTATTGAGCCAGGCACTGCAGACAATTTACCTCTGTGTCACCCCGCAGCAGACACGGTCCGCATTTCATGACATTTAAACCTCACAACGACACTATCAAGTTGGCACTAGTCTTCTTTCCATTTGACAGAGGTGGAACTTGAGGCACTTGCCCAAAATGCGGCAGCTAGCTAGTAAATGCTGAGCCAAAGCAAGCTCCTGTCCTGCATCACTCTCTCACTGCCTCTCCTCCTGGTGTGACTCCACATGCACTGAGTCCCTCATTCCTAGCCCCTTTCCTTGGTCTTCAAGCAGCAGAGGTATGCCTCTCAAACATTCCCACACCCAGCAGTCACACTTCCATACTCACACGGCCTCTTTCCAAGTCCCTCCCGCCTTGCTCAAAGTTAAAAGATAAAGCCAAGTCAGTGACCAATAATCGTATTAAAGTGTGCTCAATTTCATTAGTCAAGCAGGAAATACAAATGACAACTCAGCCCTAATGAGATACCATTACACCCCCGCCAGGCAGAAGAGGTCACATTAAAAGCACTGATAATACCTAGTGTTGGCAAGAATACGCAACAACTGCAACTCACATAATAGGGGGATCTTAAATTCATTCAGCCACTTTGGACACGGTTAAGCAGTGTCTGCTAAAACTGAATATATACCTCCCCAAGATATATATCTAATAGAATCGGGTACACGTTTAAAATGCTTATAATAGCACGATTTGTGATAGCTAAAAACTAGAAATTTCCCAAGATACCTATCAGCAATAAAGTAAACAAATTGCAGTATATTCACAAAATGGAATACCATACAGCAATGAGAATGAATGAACCACAACTCACATAACAACATGGATGAATCTCAAACATAATTTTTGAACAGAGAATTCACACACAATAGTATATATTATATAGTTTCATTGATAGGAAGTACTGAAAAGCCAAAACTGTTTTGATCAGGATAATGATTACCCTTGGCAGGGGGGAGGGTAGGTGGGGTATAGAGGCCAGAAGGCAACAAGAAGGCTTCTAGGGTCATTTTAATGTTCTCTTTCTTGATCTGGGTGATAAACACAAGAGTGTTCCCTTTATGAAAATTAATTGAGCCAGATTCTCATAATTTATGTACTATTCTGAATGCATCTTATATTTAAAAACAAAAGCTTGAAAAGGACGGAGGCATAGAGCCCCTCCTTTCCATCCCGCCCCATCTGTCTCTACCCAATAAAGTCCATCTTCAAGGGGAAGGCGTTGCAAATCCAGAAGACTTGCGTCTGAAACGCCATATTCATCGGTCCCTGGGCTGGAAGTTCCCTGTGTCCGACTATCCTGCCCAGCCTCCCACACTCTGCAGTGCACACCTGGGTCTTGCAACATGAAGGAGATTGGCTGGAAATAATGAGCCTTTAGAATCAGACAGACCCCAGCTCTGCTACTTACCTGATGCAGGGCACTGGGCAAGGAAGCCATTTTATCTTTCCCAAGCCCCTGTTCCCTATTCTTCAAACAGAATGGTAGCACGTGTGGTTCGTACTCTATCCCCAAACCCTTCCTCCCTGCCGCTTCGCTCTCCATCACAGTGGCGCACACCAGCTGTGCGACTCCCCAGCCTCTCCGGTTGCTAGACAACAAGCATCTGACCTTTCGAAACGCAGAAGATGGGAGAGCAAAAGCCCAAGACGGCACTTGTGTTCTTGGTGTCGTTGTGCCAACCTGGAACCCTGACTCTGGACAAATGCAGGGAGACAAAGGCCTTTGGTGGCCTCTCCTGAGGGGCTTGAGCGGTTTGGCTCCTCAACAACCCCCGCCCCACACCATTAGGACTGAGAGACAAGAAAGCTTTTTCCAGGCTGCAGGGCAAGTCCTAGGAGAGGATAAGGAACCAGGAATGGATCTGATTGTGAGTTATTCTGAAGTGCCTTTTTATGTCATTTTGAACACATACTTGTTTAATGCCTACGAATGTAGGTACCATGCCGTGTGCTGGTGACATGGCGGTCAACAAAACAAATAGGACTCCCACTGCTCAAACGGCCACAACAGTCCAAGGAATCTCAGATGCTGTCAACTTCCTAAATCACCATTAAGCATATTCTCATCTAGGTATTTTGAAATCCATCAAGAACCCAAGGGCACTCCCAGAGCCCCTGGCTTGACGTTGCTCAAGATGAATTGTTTTGAAGGAAGGCAAGTATTTATTGAGCATCTTTTATGTGTAAAACTTGGGTATATACACATGGGGCCAATTCTCACCCCTGGGACCTTAAATTCTGGGATGGTTGGTACAGGAAAAAGGTTTGATCTGAATAGCACGTGCTGTCATGCCCAAGGGAACCACAAGGAATGTGCAGAGCATCTGAGTCAGCTTTTGGAGGGAGGTGGCCCTAAAGGTGGTGGGAATCCACCAGGCAGAAAGGACAGGAGAGCCCTGGCTGGTGTGGCTCAGTGGATTGAGCATCGGCCTTCGAACCAGAGGGTTGCCAGTTCAATTCCCAGTCAGGGCACATGCCTGGATTGCAGGCCAGGTCCCCAGTTGGGGGTGCACGAGAGGCAACCACACATTGATGTTTCTTTCCCTCCCTTTCTCTAAAAATAAATAAATACAATCTTTTTTAAAAAAAAAGAAAGAAAGAAAGGACAGGAGAAGGCCCATGGGAACAAGTTAAGAGGCAGTGCCCAAATGGGAAAGAACCCAGCCTGAGGGTGAGCAGAGGAGATGAACGGGGCCAGAGAAGTAGTTTGTAGCCTGATGAGAGGTCCTTGAATACCAGGCCTCGGAATTTGGATGACATCCTATGGGCAAAGGGAGATTTCCGGCCAGGAAGTGATGCAACAGAGCAGGTCCTGTGGGAAGATAACTTTGGCATCTGAGAAGGAGATGGTTAAGAGGGAGGGGACCCTAAAGGCAGCAAATTGGGGCTTGAGCAGCTTCAGAGCTTTCAGAGGGGTCACGCCCTCTGGGCCTTATTCCGGGCTCCGTTGACCTGCTGAGTAAGACTGAGGAAGACTGCTAGTTGCCTCCCCATGTCCATTTCTCTTCCTCTCCTTTCTAACAAAATCCTGAGTTTGCAGCAGCAAAATTCCCTCTGATAAATACTTGCCTCCCCCAAGTCTAGCCAAAGATGTCCATGTAACCCATTTCTGGTCAATGAGATGTATAAAGAATTTTATAGTGGGGCTCCTGTCCTTTCTGCCTGGTGGATATAGTGGGGCTCCTGGATAAAAGGACATAGGTCCGGCTGGCACAAACTTTTCCCCCTACACCTTTCTTTCCTGCCTGGAATGCAGATGTGATGCCTGGAAATGGCACAGCTATTTGTGGCCATGAGGACCAGTCAAAAATGCAGAGCAGAAGACAGCAGGAGTCTTGATTCTTAATAACTCCTTTGAATGGCGGTACCAACCTGGACTGTCTATCTCCAGATTTCCTATTATGTGAGAAAAACAACCCCTTACTTGTGTAAGGTTTATCTTAGGTAGCCAAGTGTAGTGATCCTAACTGATACATATGGTAATTCGGAATCCCTCAGTTTCTCGCTCTTCCTGTGTTCTCACAACGTGGTACGGGACTGGGTTGTACATCTGTTTCGTGCTTTTCAGAAACTGGCTCCTGGAATAGCTGAAGAGGCTCTCAGTCTGTAGTGCCCACTTGGTCCCAGCTCACTTAGCCTGCAGGGCCTCCCGGGCTTACCTGGACCCTCCAGGGACCAGGAGACAATGCCAGCTGGTGCAACCCAGGATACCAGCTCTCCACCTGTGCATCCAAGGAAAGAGTCCTAGACCAGTAGACAAGAGTCCTGGACCATCTCTGCCACTAATCAGGACACGACATTGACCCAGTCATTCCCTGCTCCCTCAGGCCACAGTCACCCCATCTTTGAAATGTGGGGCCTGACCTAGGTCAACAGTTTTCAAACTATATCAATTCGGTTGCATTTAGCTATAAATAACAAAAGCAAGCAAAGAAATGAACAATAAAAATCAAAAACAAAACTAGCATATTCAAAATGGCTTAAACACTAAGAGAATGTATCATCTGATAAAACCCAGAGAAGTACCACTCCAGGGACAAAATGGTGGCTGGCCACTCACCGGTATTACTGGGCACTCTGCAATTCTCCATGGATTAGCTTTGCCCTCATTCTGGCTTCCTTCACAGTCACAGGATGGCAACCACAGTGCAGGCCCACAGCCACGCACACCACCAGCCAAGAAAGGAGAGAATCCATCTTCCTTGTGTTTCATTTTAAGGAGCAAGAAGGCCCTATTAGACTTCCTTTTCCTCTTGTTGTCTAGAAGTGCCTATCCAGCCAGTCACCAAAAAGGAAAGTGAGATCACTATCTCACGTGAATGTACGTTGGTGAGCCAACAAGACCAGCATAGAAAGGGAGTCCTCCTTTCTAAAGAAATACCACATGATCCCATGATGCAGAGCAGAAAAAGCAGAGCGTGCTGGCCTGAAGTCAGAGATGGGGAGGGGGCCAGAGCCCACCCCTACCATCCCAGAGTGTCAGTCACAGATCCCTGGAGCTCTTTATACCAGTTTGAAAACCACCGAACTTGATCTTTAAGGCTGCTTTCCACTCTAATACCCCACAGCTCTCTGCTTCTGACAGGAATGGCTCTGGCAGAATGAGATCAGTATGAAAGGGGAAACACATCTACTGAGGTCACCCTAAAGATGGGGTCCGGTCTAAGGGCTTAGGGGCTTCCTCCAGGCTTGCAAGAGCCAGGGACACAATATGGATTGTTCCATAGCCTATACTCATAATGGTAACACACACATATATGTTTTCTGTTTGCCAGGCTCTCAGGCACACGTGGTCTCTTCCAGACCAAGAAGCAGCCCTAAAAGTAATATAAGGCCCAGATGGCTCTTTTTTAGATATGGGGAAACCAAAGCAAAAAGCAAGGAGGCATTTGCTCTAGAAATCCAGGGCCTGGAAGAGCCCAACCTGCACCACAGGCTGCCTATTTGGCCCAAGGATGGGTGACACTCCAGGGAAACTGGGTCTGGGGCTGGGGTTCCAAAGAAAAAAAAGAGATCAGGGCTTGCTGGCCAGGTGACTTGGGTCTCTCAGTCTTTCTGAGCCCCACTCCCCACATCTGCAAAGTGCGGTTACTCAGAGGTACTCCTCAGGGCCACAGGGAGGTTGGGAGGGCCCTGTAAGGCCCCTGGATTGTTAAAAAGGGTTATGGGTCTTCCTGACTGAGGCTGCAGACAGCTTGGGGAGGGTAAGTTCTGTGTCCTCACCTCCAAACTATACTGAAGGAAAACTGGGCCTGAAACACCAACTGCCACTCACAACACAAAACACGGCTGCTGCTTGGTGCCTGGTCACAGCCTCCTCCTTGCGAGGCTGGGGCAGTGGCCCTGGCTGGGCGCCTCCCCCATTCCCTCGAGGCAGGCGGCTGCTAATGGCTCTCCCCACAAGCTGGTTCATTAAAGATTTGTTCTGTGGAGTTGCAATCAAAATAAACAGACCAGCCTGAAAGCCAGGGAACTAAAAACCAATTAAGAGGGAATGGAGATGGAAGGTGGGGGTGGGGGCAGGAGGGGAAAAGAGGCCGGGGCTTTCCAAAGACTCAGTTCCCATGGCAGCCAGCTTCCAAAACAGTCTGGGAATGAAAAATAATGAAAACCACCGTGGAAAGAAAAGCTAGCCTGGCAGGAGAGTCCCAACCTCGGGACTGGTTAAATCCCCTTTCCCCTGGCTCCCAAAGGGGACCTCAATGGGTTAGAGCACTGGCGATCTGTCCTTCCCTCCACCCCACCCATTCCTCTCTTCCTCCCAAGGTGGTGAATGGCACAGACCACCATTCACCTGGGCCGCTGCCAGGGCTTCCAAGTGAAGGAGCCACATACTCAACCGCTGCCCCATGGGGAAACCAAAGAAACATGATTTGGGGCTGGGGACAGGGCTTGAGAGGGAAAGGTCAGGGCACCATGAGGCCCCTAGCCCAATTTCAGACTGAGATCTGAAGTAGGAGCTGGCCAAGAAATGAACGGAGAGAAGAATGCTTCAGAAAGAGAGAAGAGGAATTGCAAAGGCCCTGGGACTGGAGGAGTGGGAGAGAGAAAGACCCCAAGTTCGACAGGGCTGAGTTACTGAGCTGGGCATGCTCTGGGCCAAGCTTGGTGCTTTTGAATGCACTGGATCCTGAGACTCCGGAACGTAGCAGGCCGAGCCCCCAGGTTGTGTGAAGGTGTTGGGACCCGGATCCCAGCACAAATCTGGGACCCTGCACCCTCCTTCCTTCTCCTCTGCCTGGAGCCAGGCCTTCTGAGGAGCACACAGTCCCCCGGCCCTTCCCTCACCCTGGTGACAGGAGACCCCTGCATGGCCTTCCCAGCAGTCATTTCCTAGCAATATCTCCGAGGGGGCTCTGCGGCCCACCAGGAGGCGTCACCGGTTAACCATCTGCAGACCCCTTTGTGGTCTGGTTTCTGTTTCATTGGTGAGGCAACAGGAAAGCTGAGATCCCATTAAGCTGACTTGCAGATGCCAAAAAGGAATAACAGCCAAAATGAAGTTAACCCTTTCACACCCCCTCGTCCCACCCCCTCATCCACTCCCACTTCCCAGGCTACAGAAATAAGAGCCCTAAACCACTTTACCATCAAGGAAGTGACACCTTGGCCCTGAGGGGCTGGGCTCCCAGGTCCAAAGGGACACTTGGCTTCCCCGGGCAGGTGTGATGGGTCAGGAGCCTGTCCTGCCCAGGTGTAAGCCACGGTGTGATAACAGGACAGCACCTGGCCCAACAGCACTGGCGAGCGGAAGACTTCTGACATGGGCAGCAGGACTGTGCAAACTAGACCCTGTTCTTCCAAACAGGAAGAGGCAAGGCGAAGTTCGTGGAGTTCAGCTGCCTCAGGAGTGGCTCCTGGGCACTGGCTTTTCACTGGCCTCTCATTCCAAGAAGCCCAGCCAAGCACCCCGTGGGAACCACTGGAAATGAGACGTCCTTGAGAAGGCAAAAGCACAGCCATCGGCTCCTGACTTAGTGTCGTCTGAAGGCCCTGAGTGGAGCAGAGGAATGTGGGCCAGGGAGAGAGAACTGGACCGGGAGTCCAAAAGGCTGGCCTGGGGTCAGGCCCTTGCCTTGTCCCCATGGTGGGCAGGACAAGTGTAGGTTTCTATAATCGATTCCATGGGTATCAATCCCAGTTCCACCGTCTGGGAGCTGTGTGACTATGGGCCAGTAACTCCTCTCTGAGCCTCAGTCTTCTCAGCAGTAAATGGGTACATTAACACTCAACCTTTAGGGTTTGTGCAAGAGTAAAACGAGGCACCAGAGTGCCCAAAGCAAGCAGTCCTCCCTCCTCTGGGTGGGCCTCAGCTTTGTCAAGTACAAGATGGGGTGCCAGTACTCCTAGGTTAATGGCATAAAGCACCCAGGAAATGGCAAAGACCCGTAGGGTAGTGCAAGAGGTCTCTGGCTGAGGAAGTGACCACCTTCCCAGACCCCTACCCCGAGCTTTTCTCCCACTTGCCATTAGCCATAAGGCCTCCCTCACCCTACACAGCCTCTTCCTGGTGGCTTTGAGGAGTCTCTGTGGTCACAGAGGCAAAAGAACATTTTGGGGACATGTATAAGAAACTCAGAGTGCGTGTGAGGAAGGGGAATTATTCTGTCCCCCTGCATCCGCCCCCCCAGTTGAAGGAACATGAGCCCCAGGCACAGAAGGTGACCCACAGGAAGTCATGGCCTGTAAGTGCCTAGGTTTGGAATCCCAGGGCTGTTCCACTCCAAGGTCAGGGTTCCTGCCTTGTCCTCCACCCCCCCAACTCCTTCCCCCCCACCCCCCATTCACCAACAGAATAATCCCCAGGCCAAAAAGCCGTGTCCAGGGGCAGCATGAGAGACCTTCTAAGACCTAAGGTCGGTCTCTCTCCTGCGGGTGCTGAGAGAGGTCACCTGTCCACCAACAGGAGAAAGTGGCACTCTGAACTACCACCAGCTTTTGGCGGGCCAAGGGCCACCTGGAAGGAGCCAACAAGGTGGCAAAAAGGGCAGCTGGCCCAAGACACGGTGACATTCAGCCCTGTGTTTGAATCTGGGCTCAGCTGTGTAAACTTGGACAGGTTCCCTAACCTCTCTGGCTCTCTGTCACCTCATCCATAAATCCGTAAGTCCAGGAAGAACACTTATCTCATCTCCCAGGCTGTCGGGAGATTCAAATGATGTGACTGATAAGTGTTGAAAACTGTCGAACCTTGTTATCATCAGTAATTAGCACACTCGTTATTTGTTTGTGTTTCTAAGCTGCAGATTTGCTAAGTGGGTTAAACAGCTTCTCACTCGCTGCTCCTTGGGCCTCCCCATCCTGTTGACACTAGTCCTGCTGTGTTGACAGTGAAAAGGTAAGTCCCCACCGGTCTGTCAGAACTGTCCCCATTCGGGGTGAGCACCTGCAGTCGCTGAGCGCGGACCGTTTATGTCGCTGGCTGGTCGTGTTGGCCTGAAGATGAACCGAGCGGAGGGGAGCAAGTGTGGCAGGTATCTTCCTCCTTTGACTCGTAAATGAATAAGCCGACACGGTAGTTCAATAGCCACTTATGGACACATTTCGGTGGCGAACTTGCTACAACGGGCACCATGCTCACCTTTGCGGATCAGGTCTGGAGCTTCCCATCTGTGGAACAGTGACTGACCGACTTCCTTCCTTCCTCCCACCACCCCCGCCCCTGCTGCCCCCCATTTCCACCATTGATTCCAGAAGCCACACTTCCAGGCAGTCCCAGGACAGGGAGGAGGGAGGACTGCTGGCCTCAGGACCCCTGTCTTGGGCAGGAAGGGAGGACCCAGACATCTGAAAGTGTCCGGGGCACCTGACCCAGACAGGGCAGCAGAAGGAATCTGGCAAGGGCAGCGATCCTGGGCCGGGGAAGGGCGTTTGCTTGGATTAGGGGCAGTGATCCAAGCAGAGAAGCCCTTCTGTCTGCGTGTCCAGGAAGGAATGTTTCCCACCAGCCCCCAATCCATACCTCTAAAGTGAACGCGAGCGGTTCCCACAGCAAGGCCTGGGACCCCGCGGGCGCACAACCTAGAAGTATCAAATCGCACTAGCCAGGAATCAGATGCAATGGCGGCTTCTTCCGGCACCTGAGGAAAATAAGAGAAGCCCCTGGACAGCTGGGTCAGATCATGAGAAAATAACAGGGAGTCACAGGGGAGGGATCTGGCCCCAGAGAAGCTGGATTCAGGGGCTAAGGAGACACCTTTAATCCTAGGGGCTTTGGGCTGTGTCTCCTGAGCTGTTGGTGGCTGCACTCCTGGCTTCCCATGGATGGAGAGAGAGGTAATTAGCCACCAGGCTCAAGGGGACACTTTCTCAAGAGTCATCCATTCATCCCTCCCAGCTACCCACGGTGGTGGGGGTACGCTGGAATCGAACCTGCAGCTCAGAGAGGCTAAATAACTCACTCTGGGTCACACATTGTCCTTGTCAGGGTCATTTGGCAGCAAAGAACCTACATACTTATTGATGGGATAAACTCATTAACTAGGGATTGCTCCAAGCCTTTCCCTTCCCCTTTCCTGCTAAGGGAACTTTGGCCCACTTCTCCGCTGCTTCTTCCCACCATTGAAGACATCCCCGCACTGTGCTTCTTTGAAACTTTGACAAGCAGAATTGGAGCGGGGAAAGGAGAGGAAGAGCAGAGAGGCAGTGGGGTAGGTTTGAGGTGGAGTCATGGGGAGAAGAGAAAGAAGAGTTGCACCCTGGGGAGTCCCAAAGGCTGGCAGAGAAATGGAGAGTGGGCTAGGTAACACTCGCTTGAGAAGTGGTTGAGAAATGCGAGGAAAGAACTGAAGTTATTAATGACATAACGTTTGGCTTCTGAACTCTGTTCTTTTGAACCAACACCAGACTGGACCAGATGAATCACAGCTTTGTAGGCATTACGTTTGTGAGGCTAGATGAGGAAAGAATGGGAACGGAGACCAAGGCGTCTTTGCTTTTCTTTGTGTGGTGTTTCCTTTTCACTCTTAGGAGTTTGTGCTCTTTATGACTTTGGCTAGCACAAGGCCTACCTTGGCCACCTGCAGCCTTTTTCTAGAACGATGGCCATCCTGCTTGAGTTCCCACTGTGAAATGTCTCATTGTATTCATGCTTCCTGGTTCAGAAATCACTTTCCCACAATTAAGTCCCTCTTTGGAAGCTTTGTTTATCTTTAAAGTTTAGCCCTAAGTTATTCTTGACTCTTCATTGTGGTTTCACCTTTGTGGCTCCATTATTAAGTCTAGGGCTTATGAATCGATAGAAGTGTGTGCCGATCCTTAAAGAATTCACAGTATAATTGGTTTGTGGAAGATTCTCGACTTAGTAGGAAATAAACACCAAAAAATGCCTTCATTTCTTTGATCTTTCCTATCTATACTATAATAAAATCGTTTTCTCATTGGTTAATGGCTCCCTGAACCATCACTTGATTGAATCCATACTTTTCAATTTCTTTGAGTTTCTAGGACATTCTGGTTCTGTTAATTAAGACTCAGTTCTTTCTGCTTATTTGTTTATTTGTTTCTTTCTTTTTCTCCCTTTCCCAGGAAAGCTGTGGCCCCGTTTACTTGAGTTGGAGAAAGGGATCTGATCTGATCTTCAGTCATTTTCCCTGACTTCCTCCTAGGTTCATTGGGGGTTCACCCAGCTCCTCCTAGGTCCAGCTCAAACCCACAGAAGAGGGGGAGGGGGAGGGCAAGCATCTTTAACTTTTGATGCAGCACTTTCCATGTTGGTTGCTGTGCTGACTGGTTTAGCCCAACGACTTCAGAGCCCTCAGCAGAGGCCGGCATGCACAGGCTGGCTTTTGTGTGGGTGCTTGTCTGGGCTCTTTGGAAGGCCGGGCAAGGACCAAAGGCAGTCAATCCTTGGAGCTTTTGCTGCTGGTGCTTCTCACTCCACAAGCAGCTTGCTGGTGAGGGAGGAACAGGAGGAAAGGAGGAAGGGGAAGGGAATAGGGAGTGACAGCCAGGTGACTCAAGGCCAGCTACCTGGTCCAGTAGCCACCCAGCCCACTGGAGACTCGAGAACCCTGGCCTTGCAAAACTGTGGGAGAGAAGCTGCTCCCTCTCTGGCCTGCCACCTCTCTCAGGTCCTCCTCTCTCCTGTTCAGGTCACGCAGGGCCAGGACAGCGATGTCATTCTCCCATTCGAAATGTGCAATATAAAAAGCATTTGCAAGCAACTTCAAAAGATATTTTTAATATTTCTGAAAAGAGATTTTAAATGTAGGCAAATGATTTCTGAACCAAGTAACATGGATAATATTTAAAAATGGGTGTTTTGGTATCCCCTCCTTTGGTTTTAAGGAAGAGAAAGGGCTCCTTTCCCCTCTCCAGTGGAAGGGGAGAACAGCCAATCTCTTATGAGAACGGCACGATTCCTGCAAAGGCCCCTACCTCACGGCTCCCCCCAGTCCTCATATACGGACCCAGGAGGCGGAACTTCCATCCAGGAGCCCAGGCAAGGGCAGGCAGTTCCATTCGTACCCAAGGTGAAAGTGTTCACCTAGGGGGCGTGGTGGGTAAGACAGCACTGCCAACCGAGTGGGCAGGAAAGATGGATCTGCCCAACGAGGTATGTGCTGAATCCGTTGGCATTTTAAACTGGCAGGCCATTTATTTGTTTTCTCTCTGGACAGAATGTGCCAGCACAAGGGCCTGCGGATAGCTGTGATCATGTGAAACTGTCAGAGGAGCTGATCTGGACACCCTGGGGGTGGGTCAGAGTGAATTATTGCGCTTCACCACTTTTGAAGAGAGGCAGGTGTCCTGCTTTCAAGGAGCCACAGTAATGGGAACAAGGTGTGACCAGGAGAGGTCCCCAGGGAACACCATAGGAAGGAATTGTATAGCAGAGCACTTGTTTATTTGCAAACAGACAAATCTAAATGTGATTTTAAATGTCCTGTGTGACTGTCTCTCCTAACGGCACTTCTCACCATCTTTTTGTACTCCCGTGAAGAAAGTGTTGGCTAAGCAAAGGCCGGTTTCCTTCCAGCCACATCCAAATTATTCCAAACCTCAATTGACCCCTCCCCACAAATCAAGGATGTTAGCCGGGGTTGGCAGCTCGTGGGGAAGCTTGCATTTCACAGCAGGAAAAGGAGTGTGGTCACAATTTCCACACGAAGACAACCCTGATCCCAGTGCTAATGCATCTCAAAGTGTCTCCTGACTTAGGTGTTCAAAAATGCTGGAGGAACTCAGCTAGTCGGGATATTCAGGGGAGAAACAGTGAGAGCTGCAGATCCCTTGTGGGACTGGGCCTGTACCAGATCTAGAAAACAGGTATTAAAATTGTGAATAATTCCATTCAGTGACTACTCTATACTTGATGCTGTAGAGCAGCGATTTTCAACCTTTCTCATCTCATGACACATATCAACTAATTTCTAAAATTCTGTGGCACACCAAAACATACTTTTTTTTTTTGCCAATCTGACAAAAACCCCCACTAGGTATAATTTTGATTCATTCACACTGGACGGCTATTGTTGTGTAGGCTCTTGTCATTTTTTTATGACAATCTAAGGCGGCGTGTCAAACTCATTTTCACCGGGGGCCACATCAGCCTCGCGGTTGCCTTCAAACGGCCGAATGTAATTTTAGGACTGTATAAATGTAACTACTCCTTAACAGTTAAACGAGAGCTCAGCGCTGCCGCCAAGTAGAAACAAGGTGCCGGACTGGATAAAACAAGGTGGAGGGCCGGATTTGGCCAGTGGGCCTTGAGTTTGCCCCTGTGATCTAAGGGGGAGGAGTCAGTGCCCCGACTAAAGAGTCAGGGGTTGCTTGTTACTCAAATCCTTGTGGCGCACCGGTTAAAACTGCTACTATAGAGGATGCTCTGATAAACAAGCCATGGGCCATGTCCTCCAGGAAAACTGAATGTCATAGTTGAGAAGGGACATCCATACTAACAATGGCAGGGACGAAGTGAAGATGAATGCAGCCGGACAGAAGTAACTAGCATTCCCAGTGGGGCAGGAGAACCACAAGAGGTTTTATGAAGGAAAAGACTCTATAACTGAGAGACCAAGGAGACGCTATGAGTCATGATTTAAATTAACAAGCTTAGTCTAAGGAATAAATAGACAAGACTTCACTAAGTCATTGTATAATTCATATTTTTCCCTTGACACATTTATGACAACTGACCGTGTATTATGCACAAATTAGAAATTGATAGCAAAAATAACATTTAACACATTATTTCATAAATTTGTCAACATATTCCTCCATTGCTTAAGTCTTAAAGAAGAAATTGTAATGGAAATGAAAAAATATTTAGAATCTAACAACACTTCTAAATTTTTTGATGCAGCCACAGGGATGTTAGAGAGAAAATTGCATTTCCATTTGTGGCTTATGTAAGAAATGTAAAGGCTACAACTTAAAAAGTTAAGCATCCAGTTCAAGAAATTAGGGAAGAGAGAAACAATAAAGTAAACCCAAAGTAAGTAGAAGGAAAGAAATAATGAAAATAAGGACGTAGATGGGTGAAACTGAAAACAGGCATAGCAAGCATCAGCAAAACAGAACCTGGTGATTTGAAGAGACTGATGAAGCAGACAGATCCCTGACCAAGGAGAGCAGTGCACACGGGGTCGAGGTACGCACACCCAGGAACACTCTGCGGGAGCTGAGTCATCCACCAGCCACGGACTCCCCTCTCCAGAATGTTGTGTGCAGAGGAAATAGTCTTTTATCTTGTTTAAGCCACTGTCACTTCAGGTGTCTGTTTCTTGCAATCAAACCTAATATTAACCAAAACAGAGGCCATAGCCAGGCTGGGCTGAAGTGGCAGCCGGGACGGGAGCCAGCAGGACAAGTGGTGACCACAGTAAGTGGCGGACTGCCACGAATGCTTTCAGTACTCTCCTAGCCTCCCAGGGCCGCCTTTTGGGGGCCAGACCCACTGCGCAGGTCTAGTTCCTCTGGGACATGGGCTATATACCAGTCTTTCTTTTGCAAGTCCCAGGAAGCCCAATTCAAACTGGTTTAAGCAATAAAGACAATGTATTCAATCATTTAGCTTAGTTCCATCCAACAGCTCAAACTGGCTCCAAAGACCCAACATGTTGGTCCCACATGGTCTCATGCAACTCCTCCCTTCAACAGCTCCAAATTCTTCTGTGATGAGAAGGCTTCATCACTTCCAGACCCCCCATACCATTTAGAAACAAAGAGCTCCTTTCCCAGGACTTTGCTTAAGGTTTAGTGATTAGTGCTTTCTCATTGGCCAAAATTAGGTCATGTGCCTATCTCTAAACCAATCAACATGCTAGTTGGCTTCAGCCAATCAAGATCCACCCCTGGAGCTGCTGCTAAGTTGAGTAACTTGGGGAAATTGCTGAGCCTCACTCCCCGCATGTATTCTTATAGAGGATGCTAATAATATCTAACTTGTAGTATTTTCAGACAGTGTAAATAAAATCAGTGCTTAGTCACTTAGCACAGTGACTAACACACTCTGCATTTGATCAATGGCATCCCTTAATAGTTATTAGCCTTACCACTAAAAAGTGGGGATCCAGTCCCACCTTGGGGTGAGAAAGTTAGGTAGGGCCTCTTAGTTTGAAGTGAGTGTTAGTCTGGGGCTAGTTCCTGAGAAGAGGGTGTGGTGTCAACACAAAACTTGACCCCCCAGCCCCAGGAGGTAAATTGAGGCAGTATGCCCATAGTATAGCTGAAAGCGCAGGGACTCAGGGAATCCACGGTTTCCCTTAATCACCCAACAACCCCAAGGATGAAGAGGCAGGGGTGACTGCCCAAACATGACACTTAGTGACCTTCCCAGGGATCGTGCCTGCACCCCTGGGGTGAGGCCGCCCCATTAAATGGCCTCATGTAAAAGAAAAGGAGCAGAAAGGCTGCAGAGCCTCTGGCTTGGCTCTCACTGGGTGATAGGGTCATATGCCTTGACAGGCCTTTACCCAGGGAGAAAAATCTTTCTAATAGCCCAGAAGAATGCCCTAATCTGACATCTCGTTTAGCAGATTATTGGCCCTGGCTTTGATCTCTGCAGGGCATAATGAGTGTGCCCCTTGGCCAATCAGCAGTCATTAATTAGAAGGAAGGCCAGCAGCTGGTCCTGCCCAGGAATGGGGCCCTCTGCTTACAAATTGGGAGTTGAGGGTGGAGATGTTTGTGAGGAAATCAGACCCAGAGCTAAACTATGGGATGTAACAGAGTCACCAGGACCAACCCAGGGGTCTCTTTGGGAAAGTGCTCTAACGGCCTTCACATGACACGTGACACACGATGCCACAATGCGAGTGAGGGCCCCCTCTCCCCCACACAGCATTCAGTAGTGAGAACACAGCACCGACTGAACACAGCAAACAGTGTGTGACACACAGCACCGCGATGAGCAGGCAGACGGCAGAATCCGCCCAGGTCTGCACCTGGCCTTCTCCCAGAAGGCGGGGCCCTGCCTCTCTGACTTACCGGCTCTTGACTCCCATTTCTCCCTCTTCTTGGGCCCTGGAATGTCTCCTATGTGGCTGCGGGTCTCTGGGGGCTGATGTGCCGAAGATAGTGGGCATCGGGTCCTACGGTTTCATCATCTCTAAGCACAGGGGGACCCAGCCTTGTGCAGCTGCTTTAGAGTTGGGGACAGGGATGGGATCTGGGAGACACGAGAAGACACTGAGCTGGGAGACTGGGTCGCAGGGGCCAGAGGCAGTGTGGGGTGGGAACACGTGATGTAGGCTTAGCTGGGAAGAGCTGGACTTAGATACTCTTCATCCTCTGCGACTCATTAAGGAGCCACATGACCTTGGGGGAAGTCTCCTTAACTTCTCTGTGCAGTGGCTTTGCCCTAGAGAGAGGTTCTTTTCCACAGAGAGATTGTGATACAGACTGTACAGAATTAATATACATATTTTGTGTTCAAAAGTATTAATACATTTTTATATCAGTGAAACTAAACATTAGATTTATTTTTATTTCAACAATTAATGAAAAGATAAGCTTTAAGTAAAACATGCATTTACAGAAATATAAACATTAAACTTAATATAGCAGAGACAATATTTTTGAAATAAATTGTTATTCAAATACTTATATGAATTATTCAAAAGAAAACAAGAAATTGTAGTGAACTGTGAAAAATCAATATTACCTGATCTTTTTTAGTACAATCCTAAAAAGTAAATGAAAGCTGTCATGGTGAAGCATATTTTGTGCACAAATTTTCCCCGCTGCTGCAAAAGCTCTTTCCAACTTTACATCATTCAGGGGGGATGGCACGGAAAGAGCTTTAAACACCAAATAATCTTCTTTTGCTGCTATTTGCATGGGAAAGAACACTTAACACATTTGAAAAAATTTTTAAGTTTTTTTCTAGCTGAAGTGAGCAGAGACTGAGACCTTTTTATTGATAGTAAGCATGCATTTCTGGTTTTGATTGTTTAATGAAAACCTTCTTTACTCTCCTCAGAATAGACGGGATTCCCACACCCCGGGTGCGTCCACTTCAATGCCCCGGTGTTCTCTGAGGTCGACCTGAAGCTTCAGAAGCTGTGTGGTGTTGATCAGTGTTTCCTTTCTCCTCTTGAGAATTATGGAAACGGACCCCCACGCCCTCCCAGCCCCACACACAAAAAAAAAGCTTTCTAAATGAGTGTTCCTTTGTTCTATTTAGAATTTGAATGTAACTTATTCCTCTCTGGGTGGTTTCAAGACAAATTATTCTGGTTTTAGATTTTTTTAAATATGAACTAACAGTATTACACTGAAAAGCACTCGAAGTGTGATACTTTAAAAGCACACACAGAGACTAATAAAAACTGGCTGTGCAGTGACTTGTTCTAAATAGGTGGTTTCCAAATCTTTTCTGCAATCAGCTCCCTTCAAGGGACCTGTATGCAGAAAATCGGCAAAAGCAGGGGTCCCCGAATCAAGCGATAGGGGAGCTCAGAGCCTGGCTCTCTTCCTCCTTCACAGCCCCCCTTACACACACTCACACACATTAACATGGGTGGGGAGTTGATGCCCAAGACGCCCAACATTTTAGGTGACTCTAGGGCCTTTCTGGCTATGCGCTGTGATGGGTCACCCACACCCTGGTGCATTTGCTCCAGCCAGGCTGCTGATGCTGTTCTCTTCAAGGGCTCATGGTTCTTCCTGGTTTCTAGGGTTTGAGCTCAGATTTTAAGAGAATTCCTAGTTCTCTCAACATCCTTACCACCAAAGATTTTATTTATTTATTTTTAGAGAGAGGAGAAGGAAGGGAGAAAGAGCAATGTATGGCTGCCTCTCACATGGCCCTCACTGGGGACCTGGCCTGCAACCCAGGCATGTGCCCCGACTGGGAATCGAACCGGGACCGCCTGGTTCCCAGCCCGCGCTCAATCCACTGAGCTACACCAGCCGGGAAGCAACTCACTCATTTTTAAAAGATGACAAATACACCAAAAACAGAACAACACTATTTAACAAATTAACTTGCCGACATACCTTTGTAAGTCTCTCTACATTTTGGCTGCATGTTCTCTTTGACCGCCTCACCACATGCCCATGATTTCATATCATTTTCTATAGAGAGGCTTGAATGGTCTTTCTACAGCATAGTTGACTAAAATATGCACTTCAGTTATGCAGAATTTAGAAAAGTTTATTTCACCTTCTTAATTTTCATCATGTGAATTTTTAGGATTGTGCTTAGTTGGGGGTAAAGCCTTAACAGTTTCATATATGAGCTGTAAGAATAGAAGAACTTTCCACAGACCAGCTTCTGGCTCTGTACATTTCAAATCTTGCTTTTCTACCACTTCCGCCATGCTACCTGTCCTGAGAGCCACAGAACACGTTCATGCTGCCTCCCACCAGGTGAGTCAACACCGTGAAGAGTGGGAGAATTCCTGGAAACTGTGCCTCCTCCAATACTCCAATACTCAGAGGTGACCAAGAGCCATGTTCATGAAGTATTATATGGGTATACTGCACCCCACATGAGTATATCCTGTTTGCCTACACTAAGGGCATCCCCAGCGCAAATTCCCTAAGCTGGATCCCGCACTTATCCCAGTACCACCTAACAGGGGAAACGTGAGGAAGGGGAAGCTGGGGTGAAAAGAAACAGCAGCCTTCAATGACTGTGGTTGAAATGCTACTTTTGCAAGTTTTACAAAAACATGAGACCATGTGAAAGAGTTGCCAGGGCCCCTCCCCTCCTGAGGCCTTGGAAGGACCCAGTAAGGCTCTGCAAGCCCTTAGAGATGAAAGAGGCCAGGAGAAGGGTAATTACTGTGGGGTGGGGGGGTGGGGGGGGCAGGGCTGCGGCCTCTGGCACAATTATCTTAACAAGTTAAATTAGCCCCAGATAAACGTGCACCTAATAAAGCTGAGCTGCTTGTGCCTGGAGCCCTGACGGGAAGGAGGACTTCAAAGCCTCAAGCCGGGTCATCAGAGGCGGTTGTCTCCCCTCCAGGCCCCAGACCTGTCCATGGGCTGCAGGCCAAGGTGGAGCCCAGTCTTACCTCTCACACGCCCCAGGCCCTGGCTCGCACAGGAGCACCCACTCCGACTCGCATACCCAGACACATCTCTGCAGCCCCAAAGCCCTTTGTACCCACACCATGCCTGAGAGAACACCCCCCCCCCCCCCCCCCCCCCGCCGAAGAACCCTTCCCAAACACAAGATCAGTGTCTCAGGGGGCTGAGCAAGGCAGGCGCCTTCTTTTGCGGCAGGTGGTGGGAGGTGACAGGTAAGACTGGGAAGGGTCTCCCCTCCTGTTCCCCCCTCACAGGCTGGGGTCACGGTGGGGTGTGCTAGCTGCCATCTTTCCTCTTTCTTTTTTTTTTTTTATAATTTATTGAGGAATAATTGACAAATATAACCGTATATATTTAAAGTACATAAGTGATGATTTATATACATATACCTTGTGGAATTATTATGAAGATCAAGGTAATTAATGCATCCACCACCTCACATAGTTAGCGTGGTTAACTATTTTGTGTATGTGGTAAGAATGCTTAAGATCTCGTCTCAGCAACTTCAAGTATACAAAACAGCATTATTAATGATAGTACCAGGCTGTGCATTAGTTCTGCTGAACTTACTCTTTTTATAACTGAAAGTGTGTACCCTTTGACCTACACCCCCCCATTTCCCCCCCTCCCAATAGAACGGCAACCAGCGCTCCACTCCCTATTTCAATGAAATCCTGTTTTTCTCCTTTAGTGCCGAGGCCAGCACCGGGGCCCAAGGCCCTGCAGACCTGGAATGCTCTCTTGCCCTTCCTCTTCTTTCAGCCCGCACATCCCTTCTATCCAAGAAGCAGGGGAGAGCCCTGGACCAGACAGCGGGTCAAGATGCTGACTCCGTGGTTTGGAGCAGAATTACGCACTGAGCCTCAGCTCATGCCAGCCTCACATGATGCCGGCTGGAGAGCTGCGTGATGTCACCACTGGCCCCAGCCTTCACCCCAGGACAAGTGGGAAAACAGTAGCGGGGAGGCGCGAGGGCTCAGAACCTTCTATGCCTGCAGGGTTGGCCCAGGTTTGGGCTTTCCTTTCCCAGGCCCTGGGGTGCAGAGACCTGCCCCGCAGCCTGGGCTCCTAGGTTCCAGGACAGCACAGCACACATCCCCAGGTTTTGCCAGGGAACTTGGCTGATAAGCACAGGGTCTTCAGCGAACATCAACGTGGGGGTTGGACCTTAAGTTCAAACGCCAGGTCATGGGAGTTTGGGAAGAGTGAGGGAAGATAATAGCCACAAAGATCCTTGGGTGGGTGGGTGAGGGGTTCATTATCCTGAATAATAAGAGCTATGAGCAGACAGATTTGCCAGAACTAGCTGGTAGTGAGCCAGGTCTTTGAGGCTCTTCCGCTCAGGAAAACCCTGTTCTCTGCCCTAAGCCAGAGGGGGAAGGAAAACAGGAAACACATGTTCTGTAGGGGAGGCTGAGCACCCAGCCCCCGAAAAGCCCCCAGGGACCTAGGCCTGACAAAACCTGCTCCCAGCATGCAAGTTTCCCAGCCCCACCTGGGGACCTAGCTCCGACCAGCCTCGAGGGAGAAATGTATCAATACTTACCAATCAAACTTACACAGAGAAAGCAGAGCTGGTGGGTTGATGTGTGCATTCTCACTCTCAAAGTCCTGTGCCACCTTAAGCCAGGAGCTTGACCTCTCTGGGCCTCTACCTTTCCCCTGTCAAGTGCAAGTGATTGTCCCTGCCTCGCTCCCTGCTTGCCTGCCTAGCTGGCTTTGGAAACGATAAAGCATGATATACGTGGGAACATTCTTGCAAAGGGTTGTCTCCCTCCCCATCCTTCAAGCCTCAGTCTAGTCTCCAGGTCTCAGCCTCCAGGAAGCTTTCCCTGATTGCCCCAAAGGAAAGGACTGACTTGCTCTTGTAAGCCTCTCTGGCCTTCACCATTTATCCCTTTTCAAGGGGCCTGATTCCTACTCTACATCAGACAGAGGTACAGACACCTGATCATCTTGTGCATAAAACCACGAGCAACCTGAGGCCTAGTGGCCTTGTTCCTCCTCACGTTCTCCCCAGCAGCCACTGGGTGTGCAGGAAGCTCTGGCTGGAGCCAGATAATAAGTCATGCCCTGCCCTCAGTCTCCCCACACCTCTCCCACTTGATCCAGCCCTGACTGGGGAGGACTTGCCAGAACAGTGACAGGAGCCCCATGGCAGAGTAGCCCAGGAGACCCCAAGAGACCCCTCCCTCCCTGCAGCCGCCTGTGGCCAGGACAGGCGGAGCTCCAGGAAGCCTTTGCTGGTCCTGCCTTCACCTGACAACATCCTCCTCAGACCAAACTGCAGGCCTGGCTGGGCTCCCTGAGCTCTGTGTCTCCACCGGCCAGAGCCCAGGTGTGCTCTGGGGGCCTCTGAGAAGGAGGGGGCCTTTGGAAGCGCCCCGGGCTGCCCGAAGTGTAAGCCCATGGAGGGTGCGCTGTTCCTCTGAGTGTGTCCGCCTGTGTCATTCGATGGGGAGTGTCCGTGGCTTTCCCTCCATTCCCTTTCAGGAGCCCTCTCAGAATCGGGCCTGGCTCCGGCCACTGGCAGGCAGCTCAGGGCAGGGTCCGAGCCTGGCAGGGAGAAAGGAGGCCAGATTGCTGGGTCGGCTGTCCTTCCAGAGTGCGAGCAGGCAGAGGTGGCCACCAGAAATTAGTGCTCTCCCTTCTGTCAAGCAGAGGTGCCGTTTCGCAGTCACTCTTGCACCGAGGAGGGGCTCTCTGACGCGTGCTCACAGCCAGAAAGTGCGTGAGAGTGAGAGCTGTCACATCCAGGCCAAGATGACTGAGTCTTCTCCACCCACTCCTCTGTGTCTGCTCCCTGAAGGCAGAGGACTCTGAGGCCGCACAGGGGGGCGGGCAGAGCCTCTAGATGCAAGAAGCCTGGCTCCCTGAGTCGCCACGTGGAAGGCCTCCCACTGACCAGGAACACAAACCGTAGACCACTATGAGTGAGAATTAAAGTTTATTGTATCCAGCTACTGACATTTTGGAATTTGCTACAAACATTGCCCTAATTTGGTTGCCTTACAGGAGCAACACTGCAAGGGAAAAAATGGGTTCGATATCCCGATCTGTCTACCTTCACCCAGTTTAATACTTGGAATGTGATCCGGTCCCACTCGCTCAGCCTTGCCCATTGATTTGGCCCCCACTGGAGGGGTGCTTTGAGTTCAAACAGCTGAGAATGGAACTGTCCATTCCTCACTTACCTTCTGGCTCCTCCTCATCAATCTGGCCACCCTTCAGCCTGCCTATGCTGGGCCCTTCAGGTTGACATCCTGACTGGACACCTTTTTGGATTCTAACCTTCATCGTTTTGTCCTAGGGGGTACAAGCTCATTCCACTGTGGCTTGGAACCTCCCATACTTACTTGGTGCCCTCAGTCCTTCCCTTTCCTTCCTCAGGGGCTGCTGAGCCCTGTGAAAGTACAGGGGCCAGATCCAGCCCAGGGAAGAGCAAATGCCTCTGCGCTAAGGGCTTTCTGTGCCTCGTCCTATTAATCCTTACAACAAGCCTGGGAGACAAACATCACCATCCCGATTCTGCTCTTGGATATTAGGATTCCCATTTCACAGATGGAAAGACCAAGCATGGGGTGACAAGTCACTCATTCAAGGGTACAAAGCTCATAAGTGGTAAAGCCAAGCCTAGAATCCAGGTCACGTAGACTCTGTTGCCTGCACTCTGACATCACTATGCCACATTGCCTCACAGCTTCCGTGTTTAATAAATGTGTGTGGAATGCAAACACGAGGCAGATAGATCACCACTGGCCAAAGAGAGGCCCCTGGGCTGGTAGAGTTAGGAGGCCCTGGGGCATGCCAAAGAGGCTTCTTGGAGAAGGTGGCATTAGGGGTCGAGTCACATGATCTCACTGTACCTGGTTTTTCTTCTTCAGTCGTGTATCTGTGTGTGCTTGTGTGTGTGTGAAATCTACAGAGGCCTGGATGTGGAAACACAACCAGGAGGAGCTTCAGAGGAACTCTGGATGACAGGACTGTGATGTAAGCCAGAGGGCAAGCCATAATATCATTTCAAATGCTCTAGTAGTTAAACTGAAAAAGAGAAAAGAAATGTGACATCAACTTTAATCATATATTTTATTCAATCCATTATGTAAGTAATACAGTCATGCCTCACTTAACCACAGGGCTACATTTCGAAAAACTCATCATTAGGTGATTTCATCCTTGTGGGAACTTCACCGAGCGCACTTACACAAACCTGGTGATGCAGCCTGCCGCACACCCCGGCTGTCCGGTGTGGCCTGTGGCTCCTAGTCTATCCACCTGCACAGCACGGGACTCTACTGAATACGGTGGCAATTGTAACACAGTGGTAAGGATTTGCGAATCTAAACATGAAACAGCACAGTAAAAATTACAGTATGAAAGAGAATGCTACACCAATGCAGGGCATCGCCATGAACGGAAGTGGCTCTGGGTGAGTGAGTGAGTGGGCAGTGGTATGAAGGCCTGCCACATTACATGGCTGTGGACTTTATAAACACTGTTCACCAGCATCACCACAAACACTAGAGTAATGTGTTTGCTGCATCATTACCCGATGGCTGCAGCGTCACTAGGTGACAGGAATTTTTCAGCTCCACTATAATCTTGTAGGACCACCGTTGTCTATGCAATCTGTCATTGACCAAAGCATCATTATGGACCATATGACTGTACTACCATTTCAACATGTCATCCATGTACAAAGAAATCCATGAGATATCTTACACTCTTTTTTTTTTTTCGTTCTAAGCCCAGTGCGTGTTCCACATGAACAACACGTCTCACAGCAGGCTGTCCGAAGTTCAAGTGTCCAGGGCCCACAAGTGGCCAGTGGGCGCCATGTTGGACAGCACGAGCCTGGAGAGGGTCGGGGCTTGTGAGGTCAGACTGACCTTGGCAACAGGGTGGGCCTCCCGGGCCCTGGAGGGCACCGATACTTAGGCCAGGCTGAGCGGAGAACTATGCACATCTGTAAGTAGCAAGGTAATAAATGCTGCCTAAACAGGAACCGCTCCGTGTTAAGGTTCGGGGGAAGCAGGGGACGGTTTTAATTTGCAGCGAAGTTGGCATGTGTTTGTACTTTCCTATTTACAGTAGGCCCTATAAGGAGGCTTGTAAACAGCTCAAGGAGCGTTGAGGAGCCTCGCGCTCCACACAGCTGTTCCGTGTTCCCTGATTGCCCAGAGCCCAGGTTACAAGCAAGCGCAGATTAAACCCAGAATATTTTCATGACCGACGAGCGCAGTCTCTAAAATGTGACGGGAAAGAAATCTGAACAAAGAGCCAGGTTGGGAAATTGTTGCCAGCTGTGGTATTCAGGCACCAGGGATGGGGGCAAGCCCCCAGAAGCAAGCTCTGACTGCTCCCCGGTGTTTTCTGGGGCCCGTGTCTAGCCCCGGAGGTGTCCCCTAAGAGAGGAGTGCCCACAACTCCAGCTGGCCTGCAGGGTCCCTCTCTTAGAGAAGTGTGTGTGCTCAGAAGGGTCCACACTTGGTTGAATGCTCTGCTGTCGCCATCTTGAAAGTCTTAATAGTGTTTGCGCTGGGTTCCTGCGTTTTCATTTGGCACCAGGCCCCACAAATTAAGGTCCTAACCAGAGGCCACTGCCAGAAAGGAGAAGCCCCTCTGCCCGAAGTCCCGTACTATGGAGGGGCTCAGCATTTTAGTGGTCTTTCTGGGGACCGGTCCCCTGGCCCAGTCCCTTCAACTGGGCAAGGAGAGACTGTCTGGAGGCAAGGCCAGAGCCAGCCTGCCGAGGTCTGCCCGTGACTGCCAGCAGAACAGCTCCAGGATGTTGTGTGTTTTCCAAAGTTCGACTCACAATGGCCTCTTTTCATTTAAAGAAAATACCGCAACCATTTCCTAGCAAAGGTTAAGTCTTTACACTAAAAAAAAAAATGTTTTTTAACCTGCCAAGGAATGTGCTTTATAAAGCTGGCTTCCTACCCTTCCTGCAGCCAAGGTTCCCTCCCTCTGCTCCCAGGGAGCCCCAGGGCCCTATGAGAGTGGTGAGTGGCCAGCGGTCCCCGCCCCTGAAAGTGGGTCAGGGATGGGGCAGAGGGCAGGGGAGCAGGGAACCAGTGCTGGATGACCACGCCCTGATTTACCCAGAACCAGCCAATGAGGACAGGGGCATCAGATGGCAGAAATCCACAGAAAGCCCCCCCAAAGCCTATTTCAGTCTGGGACCTCCACTTCCTGCCCACCCATAAGCTCCTCCAGTGCGTCGCCCGAGGGACACAGGCCTGGCCACCAACTCCGGCTCTCCGGTCCCTGTCTACCTTTCAGGAAACAGAGAATCCATTTCATCTGAGGACCAGATTAGGAATGAGAATGTATGGGTGCAGACATCATGAAGGAGGGAGCCCGAGCAGCAGGAAGAAGGGTGCCTATCAGCACCCCTCCACACCTCGCTCCTAAGGGCATGCTCACACCTCGCTTTGGTGTCATGAGTGCATTTCTGTGGGGTGTACATGGAGGAGGGGACATGCTGGGTCGCAGGGCATGCATGAGTTCATATGGTTTCAACTCACACTCACACCAGTGACATGTAAGGATCCTAGTTCCATCACACCCTTGGCAAGGCCTGGCGTTACCAGTCATGACGCAGCATGGGCTGCGGCCTGGGTCTCTGGCTGCTGGCCTACCCTGCTGCTTTTAGACTTGCCGGCTGACATGGTTTCATGAACCCATGAGCAAATTTCTTAAAATAAATCATTCTCTCTCTCTCCCCGCTTTCTTCCCTCCTCCCCCTTCCCAATTAATTTTACTGTAGTCTTGTTAATTTTACTGGCCTTTTCATAAAATCAGCTTTGTGGATATTTTCTACCCAAAAGAAAGTTTGTTTTTTTTTCTATTTCATTAATTTATGCTTACATCTTCATTATTTCTAGCATCCTATTTTCTTCAAGTTTAGTTTCTTTTTCTTACTTCTAGAACTGGGTATTTAAGTCATTGATTTTCAGCCTTTCTTCTCTAATACACGCATTTGAGGCTATGAATTGCCATCTAAGTCCAGCTTTACCTGCATCTTGCATGTTTGCAATGTAGTCTTCTTGTCCTCAGTCAGTTGGAAATATTTTCTAATTTCCATTGTGATTCTTTTTTGGCTATTGATTATTCACAAAAATATTGCTAAATTTCAAAACATTTGAGGACTTTCTAGTTGACTTTTTTCTTGCTTATTTTAAGCTTAATTCCAGTGTAGTCAGTAAAAATTTCAATCTTTTGAAACTTGTTGAGACTTGCTTAGTGGTCTCATATAGGGTCAATTTTTATAACGGTTTCATCTGCACTTGCAAAGAATGTATATTTGACATTGTTGGAGGCTATGTTCTCTCTCTCTCTCTCTATATATATATATATGCACATACATATATATGCACATATATATACACATATGTATTCGTATAGAAAATAATACAATAATTAATAAATAATAATACAAGAATAAACTCTGTGTTTCACATACTCACAGCTGCAAACCTGCTTTTGCCCCATCCTGTGTGTGTGTATAAATTAATTCAAGTTTGTTAATTATCTTATTCAAATCCTTTGTATCTTTAATGGGTATTTTTATGCTTAATATATTAGCAACTAAGAGAAGTGTCTAAAAATCTCCCCCATACATAATTGTGGCTTTTCTATTTCTTCTATTCTGTCATTTTCACTTTGTTTACTTTGGGGGAATATTATTAGATTCATATAACTTTAGAATTGTTTCAGCTTCCTGGTTAATTTAATCATATCATTATTATTAAGTGTCACTAATTCTATAATGGTTTGTTGCCTTAAAATCTATTTCATCTGATGTAAATACAGCTACCCCAACTTTCTTTGTAGAGCATTTTTTATAATTTTTCTTTCAATATTTCTATATATACTTATATTTAAAGCATGTCTCTTATAAGCAGAATATGGTTGGGTTTTGTTTTGTTATTTGCTCTGATAATTATGTATTTTTAAGTGGAGTGTTTAATCCTTCTGTATTTATTATAATTACCATTATATTGAATTTTAATTAACCATCTTATTTGCTTTATGCTCGTCCTGCCTGTTCTATGATCCTTTCTTGCCTCCTTTTCTTTGGATTGATTCAATACTTTTAGAGTGCCGTTTGACTCACTCTCACTGTGGTGTTTTGCTATTTTGTGTGGGTGATGTGGCTGCAACATCTGTCTTTGACTAATCAAAGCTGGATACAAGTAAGTACCTCTACCTGTCCTTGGATAAGGCAAGGACCCCAGACTGCTTTAACTCTATCTGCCACCATCCTCTGACACATGCTATGGTCAGGCTTTTCAAATATTTTAATTCGCTATACAGTAAAACCCCACAAGAGAGCATCGCTGTCTTCATAGTCACAATTCGATTACACTACACACATACTTACCTTTTCTACTGTTCTTCACTTCTTCCTGCATCTCCCAGGTTACATTTGAGGGCTTTTGTTCTGCCTAAAGACTGCCCTTTTCATAGTTCCTTTGATGCAGGTCAGCTGGTGATGAAATTTTTCAAAAAATTTTTTTCTAAAGGTATCTTTACTTCCCCCTTCATTTTAAATGGATATTTGCGCTCCCTTGGTAGTCACTCTCTCTGAGAGCTGTGCGGATATCACCTCGTTGTCTTCTGGCTGCCACTGTTGGACTTGAGAAGTCGTTGTTGGCCTTTGTGTCTTTTCTCACTGACTGCCTTTAAGATTTTATCTTTGTTGCTTGCTCTTCAACACACCGTCCATTTCTTTGAAAGAGATGAGAAAAAGTCTGAGAGATAAGTAGGGAGGGGTGCTTGTGTGACCTCAGATCCAAAGGGAAGCCCTGAGGGATGGTCAGCAGACACCCGGGAGCTCTGGAGTGGTGCCCACCAGAACCTGGGGTCTTGGCTCTGATCACTAAAGAGCAGGATAATAACTCAGGAGTGTGTAAAAGCAAGTGGAAAGAAGGAAGGGGTGGGGGAGGCAACACACCATCTGAGCCATTCACAAACAACCATAATCAACCATAATGCTCACGTTAGGGTCTTGACACCTACGCAGTCAATGAATGGAATCACACACAGCACTCGGTTCAGCCCGTGAGAGCAATGATTTTTGCCTGTTGCATTCCCAGCGCCTAAAAGGGTGTCTGGTATGCAGCAAATGCTCGGTAAATGCTTACTGAATCCGTTGAACGGGATGAATCCTGGGTTCTGCCTCAGTGGTTTCTTCCCCCTCCCTCACCAGGCAGGTGGTTGCTGGGTTTTGCCAGCCACTCTTGCCAATCTCCTAATAAAGTCCCAAGCCTCTCAAACAAAACCCCTAACTACATCCTCCACCGTCCCGCGTGCCCCTGGACAGCCCTTACTCAGCCCTTACAACACATGCTAACAGAGAAGGCTGTTGCCTCCAGCTGCAGCTCACACCTGGCCTTTGGGTCAGTACATTATAGGGCCACCTGTGGCCATGTATACAGATAGCTGGTGGCAGACAGTCCTCCACTAGTTAGTGTGGAAATGTTTCTATTATAAAATAGAGGGAAACTCTTTGATACAATACTCAGAAGTTATGCCTTCCGTATCAAAATCCAAGGCTGCCAATACAACCTCACCGGCCGTAGCGGTGGCAGAAAGAGGCCCCTGGCACAGCCAGCTTATTCTGCAGAACGGACACGGGCTGAGCACCCCACCATGTGTTTCTAGTCTCCAGACAAGCCTGTGGCCCAGCAAACAGCAAAGAGGCTGAGCCACAAAAACATGCCTGCCGAACCCTGTATTCTAACCCTAACCTTGGGAAACTGCAGACACCAAGAATTCCTAGGCTGCACGCCCGAGGATGAAAGGGGACAGCTGCTGTGGGGCCCCGCGGGACTCCAACGGGTTTGGAACTAGGGAAGGTCAGAAGAAAGGGCGGAACCTGGACATTGTCAGAAACCGGAGCTGAAACACAGACTGGAACAGCCTTTCTCCATCCCCTGTGGGGGAGGAGTTGGTCATCAGCGCCGAACACACACACCTTGCGCTGTCTGAGGTTGCTACGGATGGGGCTGTGCCCAACGGTTTGGAAAACTGCATGTAGTCCATCTGTGCTGGGTTAGATTCTTCTCAGTGGGTCCCTTGCTGCCATTACAGGCTCTGGGTGAAGACGCCCTCAGGCATGGGGAGACGCAGACGGACCAGCGGGCTCACCTAACTGTCTCAGGGGAGGGCCCCGCGCCGGGAGTGGGAAGATGGGTCGGCAGCCACCACCCTGTGGCAGAGCACCGGACCCCGGCCTGCTCCTGCCCGAAGTCACCTGACTGCGCCACGCCACGTGTGTGCTGCGGGTTTTGCTTCCCCTCTGAAGCTGGCCTCCTGCTCTTTCTAGACAAAGATAAAGACGCCCTGGAAACTCATCTGCTGACCATCAGAGGGGAAAAAAAGAGATCCCCAGGATTCCGAACTCCATTTTGTAAATGACCAGAAAGGTGTCTGTAGAAATAAATAATTATTGCTCAGTGAGAGGACAGAATGCCTTTCTCTGGGCGTATGCAGGCAGCTCTCTGGTGCTCCCAGGCAGGGTCAGCCTGGCCTCCCATTGCTGGGCCCCTCTCCTCCCTGACCCAGCTCTCAAGGAAGTCCAGGGTCCCACACCTCAGAGCGGTACCAGCGCTGGCCTCCGAACAGATGACAAGTGCTGTCCAGGTCGCTCTCCCGGTGGCCCTTGCTGGGCGGTGAGGACTCTGGAAGGCCCCAGCCGAGGCCAGCATCCTCTCCCCTTGGCCCCGGAGAACAGAGGGCAGCCGAGGGGAAGCAGAAATGAGCTTTTGGTTTTTCTGCAACTGCTTTGATTTCTTGTTTTTCAAGAAGAAAACACTCAGGCCCGATCCCGGGGGAAACGGGGAGGACAGAAGCGAAGGCTGTTCCGGAGCCTGCCGCCTGCCCCAGAGGAAGGGAGTGAGCGGTGGGAAGAGCGTCCAGCCCTCGCTTCCTGGAATCGAGTGTGTGTGGGCAGCCTTTGGCCGTTTGAACAAACTATTCTTCAGTCACATTATCTCAGTTTTGAGCCTCACAATAACCCCGTTAAGGAAGTGGAAAGGGGTATTGTTCCCACTTTACTGGTGAGGAAACTGAGGCTCTGAGGTGTCAACTAACTTCCGGGAAAGGGTTGAAGTTCGGTTCCCAAGGCAGGTCCTCTGATTCCAAGTCTCCCACCTCCTCTGCCCCCTCTGTGCCTCTCTTGGTGTTGCCTGGTCCTCACGCCTGTAATCAGGCTGCGTCTCTGCGTCCAGCCTCACCACAAAGACCCTGCTTAGAGTGGAAGGAATCGATTCCCTGCCCCGGCTCTGCCAGCATCTGGCTGTGTGGCCTTGGACATGTCCTTGATTTGGGGGGCCTCGGTTTCTTCATTTGCCAGGGGTCATAATAGTCCTTTCCTCGCCTACCTCTGTCAGTCGATGGAAGGATAAAATCAGGTACCATTTAGAAAACAGCTTTGCAAATTCTAGCATATTCTACCGATAGGGGGCTGGCCAGTGTTACCTTCCTGGAGGGAATGAGTAGAAAGGCGCCCGGACCTCTCTCTCCACCCTTCCACCAGCAATGCAGCCTCTAGTGGGTCTTTTCATTAAAGGGCAGAGTCTTCTGGGCAAGTAGACGCCTCCAACCATTACCCGTCGTCAATTCCTTCAAGTAAATGGGTTTGGCAGCCACCCGGGGCTCAGGGGACAGTTACGGCAGACAGTGGACAAAAACCACGTGGTGCATCAAACAGGAGACGACCGCCTTGGTGTGACCAGGCCCCTGGCACTTTTCTTTCCATTCGGCACCCTGGGGGTCTGGGCGTGGGGCCTACTGGGAACAGGGGAGGGCTCCTTCTCAGCATCCCCACCCGCCTCACACTCCCCACAGGGATGCCCAGGGCCCTCCTCCCTGACCACCCAACCCCCAGCAAAGATACCTACTGGGGCAGGGCAGGGTGGGACCACTCAGACCCCTGCTTTCCACAAGGGCCCAGATGGGGGCGAGGAGACCCCCACTCGTCTCCCAGGTGCTCCCCTTCCCGTCCTCCACCCACCCAGAGCACAAGGTGGACTGATTCATCCATGTGCCCCTCTGGGCTGCACCCTTTTCTCCAGCAACTGTGGGAGACGGTCAAGGCCAGCGGGAGACCAAAGCAGCCGTGGTCAGTCGGCTTCCCACCGGGGTCACTCTCCCAACCCCTCTTGGTTACACCTCCAAGAACCTCTCTTGCTTCTCCAAAGCCCCCAGCACCTTCCTGCGGCCCTGGCTCTGGTCACGAGGGGCTTGTTACACCAAGGTCCTCGGGGTGTAATGAGGGACCTTCCCGACGCCCACGCTAGGCCCAGAGGCATGGGCTCCAATGGTGGAATACTCAGCACCTTTCGAGGGGCCCGTGACGACAAGGTGGGGCTGCAGCGATGGGAAAGGAGGCCACCACGCCTGCCATGAGACCAGCTCAGCCCATGGCCCCAGACCCGAGGACTGAGCGCTCTGAAGCCTGTAGATTTACAAAATGTGGCCGAACAAGAATCTGCCTGAAGGCTTGGGGGGAGGAGGTGTCCCAAACCCCTTCAGAGGATGTCCCCTCACTAATTCATGCTCATTCACTGAGGTTCCCCCGTCCCTGCCCCAGCTAAGCCGGCCCATCTGAAAGAGGAAGAAATAAAAGAGGGCAAATGTGAGGAAACCATTTTATAGCTCTTTAATAACTGTTTTTGCTAGGTTCTGTTTATTCTGTTCAAAGTATGTTATAAAAATATTCCGCAATTAAGGAAAGGAAAAAAAAAAAACCAGGGAAGTCCTTTTTAAAATGGGTTTGAGGTAAAGAACAGGTTGGTCCCATTAGCTTGGGGAAAAGGGCTCCTGCAGCAAAAGAAGTCTGTGAGCTTCTGCGACTGCAGTCACTGGGCAAGGGGGGCTTCTGCGACTGCAGTCACTGCGACCTGAGTGCTCTGTCCTGCCCCCCACCCCGCAGCTGCAGCAGGGAGCTGAAGTCACAGTCGTTCACACCAGGTGAACAGAAGACATGCCAGCTGTCCCCTGTTCTCCTGGCTGAGCTGGTCTCATTTGAGTCCAGCTTTGCAAGCAGAGCCTGAGTCAGTGACCCAACTGTCCTTTCAGGGACTCAGCCTCTGCAGTAAATAATCCTCCGCCTTTCAGCTCCCACCGCTCTGCTCCAGCATGTCTGGGGGGCTGGAAGGCAGGGGAGGGAGCCACCGACCTGAGCTCATGTTGGAGGAGAAGCCACACGGGCCTGTGGTAGATTCTGTTTTTATTCTCAACACCCCTCTCCTGAGAGGGTGATGCGTCCCTGCCTGGAGCTGGCCCCTGGCAGTGACATCCCGTGGCAGGAGTATCCTTCCCTACCCCACTGATAGGGCCCCTGTGAGGCTTGCCTTGGCCAGCAGCATGTGAGAGTAGATGCGTTAAGAGCCAGACCTGGCTCCCAGCCCTGGGAAGGGCATGACCACATTGGGGCTGCGCCTTCGGTCAGGGTCCCAGAGTGAAAAGACCTGTGAGCCAGGGCCCAGCTCACCACAGCACCAACACGGGACTGAATGAGAAATAACTGCAATGTTTTCACGGGTAGATATGCGGAGGCCTTTTGTTACTGCGGCCTCCCCTAAGATAAAGCCCTGTCCTCCTTCAGATCCTCCAAAGCCAAGTCTCTTGGCCACTCACCTGAAGTCCATGGCCAGAGTCCTGTTCTGCGTTCTTTGTCTTGGGCAGAGTCCTCACCTTACCCGTGACCCCCTGAGGTCCAACTGTGAGTCTCACCTGATGCCCAGCACAGTCTGCCCTGTGACCCTCGGCTGTCGAACACTTTAACCCTCTTGCCACAGCCCTCTGGTAAACTTCCCGGTCACACCCCCAGCTGATTTCCAGGCTCCCTGGGGCTTGCGAGGACATCTCGAGAGCCCGTCCACAGAGCAGCTGGAGCAGACTGAGCTCACACCCACAGTCCAAGCAGTAGGGGTGGCCGAGAGCTTTTCGTGTGCACACTGGCTGAACACTCCCTCCCTCACCTTTGCTTTCAAAGCACCTTCATGGAAGCCCAGTGCAACTTCTGTTTATAGCTCATCATCCAGGACTGCATTCACGTGGCTACCCCCGAGCTTCAAATGAGGCTGAGAAATGGAGCATTTTAGTTGGGCCAGTGCCAACCTTCCACAAAGTCAAGACTATTCAGTAAGGAAGAAGAGGAGAGGGAAGAGTCGGCCAGGAATTGGCAGCCCCTGGACGCGCGCCCACCCCCAGCGCCCCCGCGGGCGGCCGTCCAGAGGCTGGCAGCTTCCGCACGCAGTCTTCACTCTCAGGTATCATCTGTGTCTGCTTCCCTCCCCCCAGGTGTTATAAACCCTTCTGCAAATCGAGACAACGTGTCATTCATTCTGTTACTCTCTCTTCCCCTACTCCACCCTTCCAACCCTACTGTTTCAGCCCAATAAATGCCTATTTTTAAAAGAAGAAGAAACAATTCTCACTGTTACCCATCTATGCCTGGGATGAGTTTTCCCATCACTGTTCTAACCGTGTATTGTCTACATTTCATTAGCGATCGTAGTAGCTCCTGAACTCGGTTGTAACCCCCTGAGAGTCTGGAAGTGCCCATCCCAGTGACCTTCCCACATCGAGCGAGCACTGTCAGGAATTGGGAGCCTATCTGACCTGGGTCCTAGTGGTGATCAGTAACCACAACAACGGTAAGGTGATCTCTTTGTGATGCTTCAGAGTTTACACAAGCTCCTTGAGCCATGTTATCTCACTTGGTCTCTTAAAGAACTCTTTTAAGTAAGTAGCGCTGCTGTAATTATGCCTTTTTTCTTTACAGATGATGAAATGAGGCTAAGTGAAGGCACACAGCTCGCCCAGAGGCATGTGCTGAGAGTGTTTGGACTGGAACTTCAGTGGAGGTCTCCCTCGGCTTCAAGTCTGGCCCCTTTCCATCATCACACTTCAGGCTTCAGTGCCTGCCCTTTCGAAATGAAGGAATTAATGCAGGTGATTTCTAGGGCAGTGCTGCCCAATAGAAATGGAGTGCATACAACATATGTAATTGGACCATTCTCTGTTGTTCACGTCTAAAACGTAAAAACAAGCAGGCGAAGTTCATTTTAATAATAAAATGTTACTTTGACTCAACATATCTTAACTTCAACATGTAATCATGATTTAAAAAATTATGAATAAAACATTTACTGTTGTTTTTTTGTTGTTTTCGAAATTCGGTGTGTTTATTATACACTCAGCACATCTCAAATCAGACGGAGCACATTTCAAGTGCTCAAAAGCCACACATGGCCAGTGGCCACAGTATTGGAAAATTCATCTCTAATGTTTGAAAGGTAAGCTTCATTTTAAAATTAAGCTCTGGAATTTGAAATTGCATGACCAGTAAAGTTAGCAGTTATCTAAAATTGTTGTCAATTTTCTATACATTCTTGTTCACGAAGAAGTGTCTGCAGCAACTGTCCCCAGTAGCTCTTTGCCCTTAGATCTATTACAGAGCATCACTGCCATCTGGTGGCAGCTTCTCAAATTGCAAGCAAATTCTTAAGAAACAGAACTTCTTTCAAAGCATAATCACATCTGATTTACAGTAGGAGCTTCCTTGAAATGCACATTACTGAGCCCCACTAAATCAGAATCTCCAGGACAGATCCCAAACACCCACATTTCAAACAAATTTCCCGAGTGATCTACACGCAGATGAAAACGTAAGAATCATCGATGCCTATATAATGCAACCATGGAAAATTCAGGGGCAGCAAATGTCAAGGGCAGGCTCATTTTCCATGATGCTCTGATATTGCTAAGAATGCTGCTTTTTTCTTTTTAGCCTGGTGGGTTCTGTGGAATAAATAAAAACAACACCCATTCACTCAACACACACAGAAAACTGAAAAGAATCCATCATAAAAAGACTTAAAGAAAGAACTTCATGTGCCTTCCAGTTGAAACCTGTTAACAGCAATGTCAGTATAGATGGCTTTGCCTCAAGGCCACACGTGACCAGCCTCGGTGGTCCCCCCAGCCTCTTCTCTCGCCCCTGCCTCCTCCACACTGTGGTCCTGCTCTTAGCCCTGCCCCCCACCACCTCTGAGACTTTTCTATGCTGTTCCCTCCCTGGGAATCCCCTGGGGAGCCCTCCAGGCCGGTGCCCTTCGTTTTCCCCTCTGAGAGCCCCTCATGGTAATTGAGTGGATCTGACTTCCTCACACAACTATAAGTTCCTGGAGGGCAAAGGTGTGTCTCTTTTCAAAGGTTTCTTTTCTCTGTATCTCCCTGACCTAGCAAAAACTCTGCCACAAAGCAGGCATTTAAAAATATTTGCTGAGTAAAATCAATGTTTTCTAAGGCAACAAGTAGTTAGCCTGATTTTTAAAATAATCATAATAGTACAGACGTGTCTGGAAGAGCCAAACAAGGTCACCCTCCCACAGCATGTGCATTTCACAGGCACCTTCCCAGCCTCAGCAATTTCACCGGACAGCTGGAATGGTGGACGTGGGGCCCTGGGCTGGCTGAGCAGGGGGCTGTATTTCAGGAGGGGTGATGTGGACGGCCATGAGGGGAGTGAGGCAGGGAGGTGCAGGGAGAGGGCAGGAGCAGAGCAAGCTGGGAATGTCCTCACCACCTCCCAGGAAGGGAGCCATTTCCCCAGAGGACAGGGGCCTGTCACATCTCGCCCAGCTAATCTGACAAAAGCCAGCTGCAGCTCTGGCTGAGCCTGCCTCTGGGAAGGCGTGCTCAGGCTGGGAACCACAGGCCACTGTTTGCCCCCAGGGATGGGGGCGCAGGGGGAGGGTAATTGACTTGTCTGCTAAATTTATTTATTAATTCCTAGCTGCACCATTTGATGTGGTTTCCAGGAGGCATGCCGTGGAAACCCACCCCCTCCCTCTGCCCCCAGCAGGAACACGCACGTGTGTGCAGCACAGCCCTCTCCGGGGGACATGGACCATGCTCAGGGCCAGCCCCATGATGCAGCCTGCAGCGCACAGGCAGGGAGCTGAGTGAGGAGTGGGCTCCTGCAGAGGGCCTCCCCCACCGCCCGGCTTGTACAGCAGGTCCTGAGACTGGGGTGGGACAGTACACTCAGGGGGCCTGGGATGACAACTCAGCCACCTCCAGGGACGATGGCACACATGGGCACACTGGGAACACGGGTCACGTCTCTCCTTCAGCTCCCCAACTGTAAAAGGTGCAGAAGGTGACTGCTGACGGCCCTTTATGAGGCCATGTGAGAAGACAGAACATGACAAGGGGCAGGAGAGTGCAGTAGCAGGGAAGGGGAGCCCGGAACCTGCAGAGTGCAAACCTTGAGGGCCTTCCAAACGGGCGACAGGGTTGATCTCTAAGTGCCCAGCTTAAGCCACTTAGATCCTCTACTTGATGCTTCTGAATTTTCCATGTTTCCTACAATTAGCATAAACGAGCTTTACAACCAGGGAAGCGTTAGAATAAACAAAGGACAGGAAGTTTGTGGACCAGAGATGGAGCATGTGCCTGAACTTGCATCCCGCGGGAGGCAAGCTCCTTGGCTGAACCCCAACAAGCAGGGTGGTTACATAGTGCAGGCAGAAGTGGGGTCCTCCCTCCGCCTCCGGCTGAGCCAGGAAGGCGTCCCCACACAGGGGGAGAGAGTGGAGCCTTCAGGGCACGAGGCAGGGCTGGTGACTTGGATGAATGTGACCAGAGACCCCAGCCGGGGGGTGGGAGACAGGCTCCCGGGATTCTCCACTCGAGGGCCTTCGGCCCGTGTAACAGGCTGACCACAGGCCACGTCTGTGGAGCTGGTGTGTTGAGAGCCACGTGGCTCCCGATCCCTCGGCCCTCTCTGAACAGAGGCTCCACGCCCTCCAAGAGGGACAAGGAGAGAGGGAGGGGGAATGACAGCCCAAGAAGAGGGAAGTGGACTGCAGAGGTCAGGCGTCCTCCCCGAGCCCGCCCTGGCCCGGGACTGTGTCTACAGGCAGCCCCCGCAGAGTCAGGGGCCCAGGACGTAGGCAGGGCAGGCAGCACAGCAGCACGTCTATCCAGGCCCCAAGCCAGCGGCTGCCGCCCCTCCCCACAGCCTGTGGCTCCCCCGCTCATGCCTGTTGACCTTCTGGAAAAGGAGCTAATGAGGAAGAAAATGTTCAAAGTTCTCAGAAAGTGGGCAGCAAGCCAGGGTCCTGGGAACTCTCAAACTCACAAGATGTCGACGCAGACATCGAGGTGCCTGCCCTGTGAGAGGCGAGCAGAGCCAGCCCGGATTCTGTCACCTACAGCTTCCCTCCACGCCTTCACCCCCACTGAGAAGTGCAGTGGGCAGACAGCACCCCTGCCCCATGTCCATGGCCACACTTCCCCGTGGAGAGGCTCAGACGCCAGACTCCCTCACTCTCCCACCGAGACACCACCTGCCCCGGCAAGTGTGCACGGGGCGGGCCCCAGCGAAGGTCAGGCTGGCAGAGGGCTGGCCCGTTCCCTGTGGCTCTGTCATCTGCCCCCTTCAAAGCCTCCAGGCTTGCCCATGTACCCACAGGCCCTGCTCCATACGGAGGAACTCTTTTCACCTTGTTTCACAGCCTAGTTTTTCCTCCATCTCTATTCCGGTCCCTGCGTGTCTTTCCACCTTCCAGACTCACTCTCCTGCTCTGCTAAACCATGGGCTCGGCCCCCTCGTCCAGGCCCTGCCCCTCCACTCCATGGAAATATCAGTAGAAGCTCTGAAACTCCTAAGTCTTTCTCTCCCCACTCCCCTGCCCCTCACACCTACCCACACCCCCCAGACTCCAAAACCACTCCTGCAGGGGAGAATTCCAGTCAACCTCCAATCCTAGCAAACCTGGGAACCCTAGTCCTCCATGCCTGCCTCAGGTGCAACATTTAAAGGACACACACACACACACAAACTCAGCCAGTTATATTAACTTGGGCAAAGCAAATTATGCTTTAATGTAATATTTTAAAAAATCAAAACTAATGCAAAATATCCAGGATGGATGACTAAATTTTGAAATAAAGACAGGATCGGCAGTACCGATGCTTCCTTTGCTCAGGCTCCCACGTGGTAGAGCACAGGGAGGCATCGGCCCCATGTCTAGATGAAGCTATCACAAGTAGGAGGGTGAACAGCTCAGGGTAGATTTAAGAAGCCTCTGCAACTGGCCAGGGCATGAGTTCTGCAACTGGCCATTCGGCGCCCAGGAGAGAAAAGAGCTCAGACTCCCTGACGGGCCCAGAAAGCAGCAGGAACCCGGAAAGACAGGGGCCATGTGGCCGATGAGGGCTGTCCGCTCCAGCTCCCATGGGAACCCGGGAGGGGCAGGGAGTGGGGACTGGAGACGGAGGCTGAGGAAGAGGCCCAGGAGGGGGAGAATTAGGAGGCAGGGCAGGCAGAAGCTGTCTCTCCTCCCCGCAGCACCCAGAGTCTGCTCAGCAGGCCTGACAGGCTGCTAAGTGCCCCTGTCAAATGCCAGTGCCACTTCCATGTCCTCCAGGGCCATTGGGATGCCTTGGGGAAGGACAGCTGGCTCTGGAGACTCCTTTACAGAGGCCCGGCAGTCCAGGGAACCCTGGCCAAGGAGCCCCGGCAGCCTGGCCCAGGGGGCAGGCCAGGGCCCAGGAGTTCAGGAGCCCCGCCTCTGGCCCTCAGAACGCAGCAGGCCTCGGGCTCCTGCATGCACAGCCAGGCTCTCAGGGGTCCCATCATCATGCCTGCCAGAGACGTTCACCTTTCCCAGATTGGAGAAATTCAAGCCAGCTCATGACTCTGCCTCTCAAAGGTCGAAATCATCTTCCTCTCCAGAGGGAAGCCTGTGTCTGCTCAGCCAGACCAGAGAAGAGGCTGGACTCCTGCCCCCTCACCCAGGACCTTCCCAAGGGCAGGAACCACCCCATCTCCAAGCCAGGGCCATTTCCCAGGATGTTCTCTCTGCCCTACCTCACAATTGCAGGAAGCACTGAGTTCAGGCTGGGTGCAGGAGGCCAGGGTTCTGGGCTGCAGAGGCCGGGGTGACAGTGGAGAGGGACAAGGTGGAGTCGTGGCCCCGGCCAGCCCTCACCAGGCACCTTCTAGCCTGCACTGGGGGTGGGGGGAGGACAGGCTGAGCCAGGGTCTATTCACCGAGGCGGCCCCGGCAGCTGGCAAAGCCTCTAGTGGGCCCAGGAGCCCGAGCTGTGCCTACACAGGCCCTCATTCACTCAGCAAACCCAGACACTGATGGCAGGCCAGACTGCGCGCCCCCTCCACCCCAACCCCACCCCACGCTGGGACACACACCCAAACCACACTGTGCACACACGGGGCTGGGCGACAACCGCGTTCCCTCACAAGGAGGGGACAGAGATCACAATCGTGCTCACACCCAGCTTGAGCCACACTGACATCCACACACTCACCTAGGCTGGCTGTGTTTGCACACAAGGGTGCCCTCAGTCTCCTGCCTCCTCCTCTTGTGATGACAACACCCCCCCCCCCCCCCAGTGACACGTGCCAAGTTTTGATGCGGTGGATGCTGGAGATACCCAGAGGCCCACTGCAGAAGCCAGGGCCACTCTGGGCAGAGTGGCGCAGAAGGGGCTGGGTCCTGGGCTGGGTTAGGGCCCAGGCTTTGTCTCTGGGGCCCACATGGTTCCATTTGCCCATCGGGGTTAGTCTGAGGCGAACACGGTGTTCCTGGGTCAGGGGAACGCACACACAGAAACAAGACCTGAAGAGTGTCTAGTGTCACCAAACGTGAAGTGGATTCAGCTCTGCCATCTGGGCCCCCCAGGCCTCCGCCATTTAGCCCCTCGTAGCCCTAGTCTTCTTCACTCTAAGCAGCCCCACCTCCACTCTCTTCTGCCCGCACAGCCTCCGTCCCCATCCACCACATGCCTCGGTCATCTGGCCAGTCCCTCTTCCTAAAACGCCCACTTCCGTCAGGTCAGTCCCTCCCCCGTCAAGAATCTTCAACAGCTCCCCTTTGCCTAAGGATGAACTCCGAGTGGCAGTCAAGAGCACTTCACGGATGGGCGCTGACTTCCCTGCTTCCTCGCCCTCTTCTCCCTTCCCAGATTTCCCCTGGGCCCGAGTCAGCATTGTTGGTCCATAAAACCCTAGCCTTTCCCATCTCTGAACCTTGTGCAAAGCCCTCCCCTCCTCCTGCAAAGCTCCCTTTCCCTCCAAGTCCGCCCCACCCATTCAGGGTCCTGCCAGACCTCTGAGAAGCCTCCCTTGATGACCAGAGTCCCCAGGGGTCCCTCTTCCCACCTCCTCCTCCGTATCATCTGCTGCGCCCCCTCCACCATGATGCACCATCTTGTCCTGGCCCCTTCTGGGGGATTTGCTCTCTCGGGTAGATTCCCAGCTCCCTCAGGGTCAGAACTGGGCCTCCTCTCCGCAGCTCGTCCTCCTCTGGCACAGAGCTGGGCACGCTGGCCAGAGGCTCTACGGAAGGCCCTGTGGGCCTCCGTCACTCCTAGCCTATTCTAGCCACACACGTTCGTGTGATTGTCTGTCCCTGGAGTGGTTTGTCCCTAAACAGCTGAGCTCCCTGTTCCAAAGGCAACCACAGCTGGCCAGGTGCTCCGTGGCTGCTGGTCAGGCTGGGGCCTACTCTGCTGGGCGGGGACCCACGCAAGTCCCCTGTAACGAAGTAACCAGGCTCCCCCAGCGTGACAGCGGTCCTGTTTCCTCTTGGAAGTAGCTTTCCACCCTCCCAGGCAGTGAGGCCCGCTTGTTCCAAAGGAAAGGTCTCTGGTCTCTGGGGACAAACACCTCCACAGCCACGGAGGAGGGTGAAGGCTTGCATTTGGGGCCAGCAGAAAACCCAAGATGAGGCCTAAGACTCCACCCCCAGCCTCTTGCCTAAAGCACATGCTGCCATACATCTGGAGTGCACACATGTATGTAGACACAAACAGATACACACACCCACACAAAGGTATAAGCAGGCACACACGTGTGGACATAAACACCCATGTACAGACATAAACATACGTGCATCCACATGAAAACATGTGAGCATGTACACGAACTCAGCCAAAATGTGCATGTTAATATATAACCGCACATAAACATGCATGTGTGTACACCTGCATGGAAACAAGTACACACACAGACACAGAGAGATGTGCACACTAACACACATAAATACACACCTGCACAGACGCCAGCACACACCCCACACTGCCCCTTCAGCCCACACAGAGGCAGACAGTCTTCCTCCCTCCTCCCACCTCCCTCGCACGAGCCAGCCCTGAGTTCGGAGATGCTGGGCCCTGTGCACAGGGCCAGGGGTGGGCAATGAGCTGTAGCTCTGTAGTGGGGGCAGGGGGGTTCCCGCGGCCTAGGGGCTCCCAGACTGTGTTCAGATGGTCAGGACAGAGGTGGTTGACGACCGCCCCTCACCTCTCCTCCACAGACTGGGCGGGTTTTAAAGTAGAGTCTGTCCGTGTTTGAAGGAATGCGGTCATTACATGATCAAGGGACACCACAGTCATGCGACCCGCCCAGTCTGCAAGGCCGTTGGAGTCACATGACCTCCCTGCTGGGACGTGGTCCATGAAACTGTGACAGTCATATGACCCTGGTTAGTGTGGCTGAGGTCACACAGCCTCCTCCAAGCCAGCCCAGAGCCCTGGACACTCGGGTGGCCCAGGCGCTGCCCATTGGAAAACATGATACCTGTGTAGAAAAAGATGCTCCTTTTTCAATACACTTCATTTCCACTGGTCAGGAAGGCATCATTTCCTGATAGCGTTCCATAATACCGAAGCACTTCACGGCCAACTGCAGGAGACCTGCCATAAGAAATTCACAAATTGCTCACTTTTGGAATGAACAAAATTGTTACAAAAATATGAAAAAGATTTCCAAGGAATAAAAGAGTCTTTCGCGTGGAGAGTGCCCCATTAGGTGTGGCCCCCACCACCCTGTCATGGGCTGAACTGTGTCCCCGCCAAAGTTCTACGTGGAAGTCCTAACCCCCAGCCCCTCAGAACACGGCTGTGCTTGGAGGCAGGGTCTTTACAAGGAGCTCGGGTAAAACGAGGCTGTTGGGCAGACCCTGACTCCGGCCGACTGGCGTCCTCACTGGAAGAGAAGATTAAGGCACAGGGACGGACGACAGGGCATGGGCACCGAAGGAGGACCACGTGGGGACACCACGAGAGGTGGCCATCGGCAAGCCAAGGGCAGAAGCCTCAGAGGAAATCTACTCTGTGGGCGCCTCGACGTTGGCCTTACAGCCATGAGAAAACACATTTCGTTTCTGTTGTCTGAGCCACCCAATGCTCTGCGGTGGCAGCCGGAGCGAACACAGCCCCTTCCTTCGTCACTGGCATTGTGCCATTCCTCCATGCCCAAGGCAGACCCCGGGCCTCCCTCAGCGTAAGTTCCTTGGGACTGGGGACGAACGGATGGCTCTGAAAATGCACACTAACAAACCCTTGTCCTGCACACAGAAGCATTACACCTTCACCTTGGCCAAGCACCAGGGTGGGCTCCCACCACAGGCCACAGTCCTCTAACCCTGAAACACAGAAGACAGCTCCCCGCCACCCACTCTACACCAGACAGACGCCCCCTTGAAGGATCTGTCCTGTGCCTTTGAGCTGGGACAACTTGAATCAACTGACAAGTAGACAGCTCAGATCTGTACATCGACTCAGGCTTCCGTTTGCCTCCACAAGGCAGGCCAAACATGCAAAGCCCTGTGTTCAGGCAGTTCACTTCATCCAAGCACAAGACGAGAGAAGCCTGGGGAGGCTGGGGCTCAGGGTAGCCACACCCACCTCCCGCCAATCAAGCAGCGAGGGCTCCTCAGGGGAGAGAGGTCAATGGCTCCATAAAGGGAGGTGTAGGAGGCTCCCCGGCAGCCCCCAGGGCCAGCTGTCTCCACTAGCCCCAGCAGGCATGGGGGCCAGGGCCCACAATTCTTTCAGAAGTCCTCAAAAATATTTTCATTTCATGTGAAATCCGGAAAAAAGACAAATATAATAACAATGACTATGCAATGAATCCAGCCTGGATAACATTCGTCTTTACACCAGCACACTCATGACGTCCAATTTTTAATATTTTTTTATGGAGGAAGAGTCCCACAAAAGCAAAACTGTGTGGGCCCCGGGACCTCCGGGCGCTGCAGGTGCTGAGTGCTGGAGTCTGGACCACATGAGGGCTCACTGGCTCCCTCCTCTTCGTTTCCTGTTGCTCCTGAAACAAATCACCACAATTACAGCGACTTAAAACAACACATTTGTCATTTTACAGGTCTGGAGGTCTGAAGTCTGAAGTCCAAAACGCGTCTCACTTGGCTGAAATCAAGGTGTCAGCAGGAATGCGCTCCTTCGGGACGCCCTTGGCAAGGGCCTGCTCCGTAGCCTCTTCCAGCTTCTGGAGGCGGCGGGCCTTCCTTCACTCCTCCGCCCCTTCCTCCGCCTGCACAGCCGGCCACAGGGGTCGGAGTCCTCATGGGGATCACTCTGACCCTGACTCTACGGCCCCTCCTTCACTATGAAGACCTAGTGATTATGCTGGGCCCACCTGGATAATCTAGAATAGTCCGCCATCTCGAGATCTATCACTTCATCACATGAGTGATGTAAGGTGACATATTCACGGGTTCCAGGGAGCAAGACATAGACCTCCTCGGGGGCCGTTATTCTGCCTACCCTAGGCTTTATAGCAAGGCACTCATAAAATGTAATTTTCAATTTTTTTTTATGGAGGAGGGTCCACGAAAGCAGAGGTGCCTAGGCCCATGGAAGTCATAATGGAGCTCTGGGTGCTGTGGGTGCCGAGGGCTGGGGTCCAAACTGGAGCTGCCTGTCTCCCTCTCAAGGGTCTGAAATGTAAGCCCCTCAGAGCAGGCTGCCCCCGGCAGGTCCCAGAACCCCTCTCCATTGCAGAGTGGGTACGACAGGCGTCATATAACCATGTGGCACAGCCCGCCCTGGAGGCCACGGGGCCAAGCAAGAGCGGTCAGGGCAGAGAAGAGAGTGGGCCTCGAGCCCGGGCTGATGCAGGGGCTCAGCCAGGGGCTGTGGCGGTGCCAAGTGTCTCACTTGTGCTGGAGAAGGCCTTGCCAGCACGTCCTTGTCAGACAAAGGCCCGTGTCCATGTGGAGCACATGACTCCTTCCATCCAGGCCAGGTTCAAATCAGCCTGCCCGTCTGCACTCAGCTGGTTGCAATTGCAGCCCCTTGGGCTGGGGTTTCACTTTCAGTGTTGATTTATGAGAAACACAAGGTTGCCTGAAGTCCACTCAAATTCCTCTTTCATGAAGCAATGGTTCTGGGAGGGAGGGAAGGGCCCTGTTACCCTAAAGACGGGTGGGGGAGATGGGGGTGGGGAGCATCCACAGAACTAGAGCTCTCTGCACAAGGGAGTACCCCCCCCACCTCCCACAGTAAGCACAGCCACCCCTCAGGGGGCTGCCAGGAGCCCTCCTTGGAGCAATGATACAGTCATGCAGTGGAAGTCTATGAAGCGTTGAAAATAATGAGCCAGATTTACACATGCTAGAATTCCATCAACGGAGCAATAGGAAAAAAACTAATTGCACAAGAATATATATTAAAATGATACTTTATACAAAGCATGCAAAATTCTGTAAGTACTTCAAGAGAAGTTGCATGTGCAGTTTTTTAAAAAGTCAAATAAATTTGTAAGATTGAAAGCTATCAAATATGAGGTTCAGGGCAGGGGAGGGGTGCAGTGGGAGGCACGTGTACTTGGGAGGTGCTCACAGAGGGCTCCCACCAAACGTGTCATTTTATGGCTGAAACCGGCATGGGGTCCATGAGTGTTCATTGTATCTTTATTTGTTTTGGTGTATCTGAATTACTTTAGAATGACAGTATTTTTAGGAAAATGAGAGCTGAAGTGGGTGGAGGATGAAAGAACACTTTCCCGCTTCACATCATCCAGTATCTCCCAGCCCCAACGTCCCCAAGGTGCTTTCCAGACGACTCAGTGATTCTTGGAGCGACACCCATGGGGAGAGTAAACAGCGGGCAGCCAAGCCCGGGCCCCTCACTCCACTCTCATATCTCGCCGAGATGAGGGCAGGAGGGGCCCATGAGGCACCCAGAAGGGGCTCAGCAACTCGGGGGGGGGGCCTGAGAATCCCCCACTGTGCTCGGGGCCAGGGCGAGAAAATGTACCCAGGACTCCTGCCTGAGGTCCCAGAGCTCCCCTGTCATCCTATAAACTGATTCTCATAGACCCTAGACTCTACCCTCCTGCCACACGAGTCTCATAGATACACCAGGGGTCCTGCAGAGCTTTGCTGGCCCAGAACCCAGGTCTGGGCCACAGCTGCAGCTGCAAACCCCAAAGCCACGCAGAGTGGCCCAGATATGACCATCTCCTGCTTCCACTCCAACTCCTCCAAGAACTAGGGCCCGGGTGTGGCTCCTTTTCTGCCTCCTGCAGCAGAACAGGTGACTTGGCAGGGCCTAGCTGAAGTCTCACCCTCCAACATGCCAGCCTCGTCTGGTCTGTCCCAGAGCCCAGATGCTCCCCGTGACATCGCCAAAGGTTTGCATTTTAAAAACTTGAGACATTCAGAGACATGGGAGGAGTTGAAAAGGTAGTCACGGTGAAGCAATCAAGGGCACAGTGAGGCAGGGCTGGGGGTGAGGAGGGACTCCAACGGTCTAGACACACTGGTACCACCAGCCAGGCTGCAGAAGATGCTGAGCAGAGAGACAGGATTCAGCCTCAGGGCCTGAGTGGCCCTTAGCCTGCGGCACTTCCGCCCACCTACGACCAGGAGCCCGGATGAAGAAACAGCGAGTGTCCCAGGGCTCTCCTGCCTGCTTATTCCCTGGGCACGTGCCTGGCTCTCTGCTGCCAGGGATCTGGTCTTGCAGATTCATTCCACAAACACACAGTAAGCACCTACCACATGCCTTGTGTTTTGCTGGACACTAAGGAGTCAGTGATGAAGCAACAGTCTGATCCTTGCTCTGAAAGATGACTTCAGATTGAACAATGGCAGCAGCCAGCAGCAGAGTCATTGTGGACATGGGAGATATGTGGGGGCTAGAGATCAACTTGCCCGACCCTCATTTTAGGACCTGAGAACAACTGTGATAGTGGGAAATAGGGCTCCAGGACACGTGTTCAGGGGGACAGCCCACCCCCTGGCCTGCAGCAGCCAAGGCGGGAGATGAGAGCCTGCAACAGAACAGAGAACCGCGGTGTGGGGGCAACTCCAAGGCCACACAGCTTTGTCTTGCCACCTACAGTCAGCTGCGCTGGTTAGAGTCGGGAAGTGACTGACGGTTGAACCTGATGAAGCCTGTGGGGCAGGCGATTTTCTTTTAAGATTCTAAACTAGTCCTCTTTCCATAGTCCAAGATCATCCCCTTGAGCTTCTGCCCCCACCCCCAGGCCCAAAGCTCCCCACTTTCTCCATGCTACAGGAGAGGGGAGGAATGGCTGGGACATGCCCCGCCCCCCACACTGGAGACCACAGCCCGCCCCAAAGAGCTCCAAGTGGCTGCGAGGCTCCCTCAACACACAGGGAAGGCCACCAGTCTAGGAACAAATTCAAGTGCAAGAAGCTTAAAACCCCGGGGTGATGGGAGAGAGGGAGGAAAGCAGAAGCAGAAGGAAGGGAGGGGTTCTGAGGGTGGGGGCCAAGGACACCTGCACTCCCAGGACACCGAGGGAGGGGCAGGGGCTGCTCTACAGGCAGAGCCCTCAAAGGGGGTTTAGACCAAAGGAGCGAAATCTGAATTCCCTCCCTGGAAACCAGAGTACAGAATTGACCGACATCCTTCTGGCTCCTCACCTTCCTCCTATATGCCCACACCCCAGCCAAAAAGAACTGCATAGCCCTAAATCAAACTCACTCAGGTCACAGGGAGACAAAGGAGTGACCATAAATGTTACCTGGCCTGAAAAACCACGAGCTGGACAGACAGACTCTCCTGACCTCCCCACTGCACGGCCAGGCTGCGGAGGCCAAACAAAATCCCCATCGGAACAGCGCAGGTCCGTGAAAAACAAGGGTTCAGGCAAAGCCCAGTTCTCTCTTTCTCCAAGTTTACAAAAGTATCGACTGGCTTATCATTCAGCAGGTACCAAAAGTTCAATGAAATGTTATTGGAGGAAAACACAAGATGGAACAACGTCACACTGTTAACTTAATTTCCTGCAAATTGGCACAGGGCAGCCGAGACATGTTCCGAGCTGTGAAAGAACATCTTGTTTTAGCCAAGGAGAGTCAAGCTCCCTCCGACACGCGGCTTAGGGACCACTGTCCTCACACAGTTACTACTGCTGAGTCCTTAAGGTATGACAAAAAAAAAGACATCTGCCATCAGGGCCACCCCCTCCCTGCCACTTGGCCACGGGGCACCCAGGAGCAGGGGAAGGGGTCTGCACGGAGCTGTCTGGACTATCCTACCCAGCCCAGGTCGCTTCATCGACTGGCCAGGGTCAGAGTGACCATCTACGGGATGAGACTGAGGACCACGGAGACCACCAGGCCCTTCTCCTGCCGAGTGAGCGCCTCCTTTTCCTTTCGGCAGACCGCAGGCACTCTGCCTGACTCCTGACCCCGGTGGTCACCGACAGACCCCCTCTTCTTCGTTCCTTTTCTCAGAAACCTGCCTGGGCAGCAGGAAATAACTTCTCAGTCTCCCTCCTTTCTTACAGCACCCCAGAACAAGCCGACAGAGCATCCTATTCACTCCAAACATTTATTGCCAATTCTGAAGCAAAACAGAGTGGGAAGGATGAAATGAACGCGCCGGGAAGGGCAGACGGGATGTGTTGGGCGGCCTTGCTCCCCAGTTTTACAGTCAGGCCTTGCGCCAGTGCTAATGCTCCTTTTGCCCCGAAGCCAACCATCCTCTCTTTTAACCTTTGCCCTCCACCCCTCCTCCCTCCAACCTCGCCCTCCAGGGCCCTCTTACTGCCAGCAGCCCACTTTCCCAACTTTGATTTATCTCCCCAAAGGAATGCAAACTTAGATCCAACCCTACCCCCCAACCCCCACCCCCTACCTTTTGAAAAATTAACTTAAACACACCCAGGCAGAACTCTTAGATTTAGAGGCACTCAAACCCACCCAGTCTCAGACAGGCACAAAGAGACACATCCAAATACTCAGACACAGAGCAAGGGTCCATGCCAGACACCCTCACGCTCTCGCACTCAGGACAGACCCACAGACAGCACACGCACCACAGGCCTGCCCTGCGCATGCAAACCATGTGGAGTTTCTTTTGAGGAAAAACACTGCTCCCAAGAAGGCTCCTGACGGGCTGTTTTTTTCAGAGCGGCTGCATAAATTGCTTTTGTGCAAAAATAAACACAAGTGAACTGCATTAGCCGAGCGGGTGACACATTAGTTACAGATGCGGGGCCTGTCAGAACATTGAGGGAACAGCTTTTATTGGGGAAGGGCCGGGAGACTCATAAATAACTGGTTGGCAATCTTGCATAAACATTCGTGCGTTCACATAAACACCGCCTACCACGAACACCGGCCAGGCTGCCAGCGCGGCCTGGGAGACCCCTCTCCCCCATCCTCAGAGAATACCCAGGAGGGGGGAGGGTCACAGGCCCCTTTTCTCCCAGAGTCTCAAGTCCTTGGACTCATGCTCTGAGAGCTGTGGGATGGAGGGAGCGATCCAAATTCCATCCTGAGTGCTTGCCAAGAAGGGGGGGAGGTGGGGTCGAGCCCAGCCCCAGTGGGACAACTGGTCTACTTTGCTCTCTCTACACAGAAGAGTAGGAGAGAATAAGTATGTTGTTGCACTGGGGGATGGGTTATTAGATAAAGCCGAGTAAGGACTTTTTTTTAAAGCTTGGAAATGCCTCCTTGGATACAACTCCAGTGCGAATGTGCGACGAGGGCAGCGCCACCCTCGCTCCGAGGACAAAGGCCACAGAAGGCGGTACCAGCCTTGCTCATTCATCCAGGGCATAAGGAGCCTGCGCTTCTTCCCATTGGCTCTTGGAGATGCCCTTGTCTTGGGCCCTGGGGTTCTCACCTGTGAGTCGAACACTCCTGAACCACATCTAGATGATCCCAGAAAGAAGGGCAAACAGGCCATGTGAACGGACAGAAGTCTGTCCTCTCTCCTTCGGTACCCTCATGCTCCACACTTCTCCCATGTGGATTCCACTCTCTGGAAAGGATCTGATGTACTTCTGTGCCCAGAGGTATGAAGAATAGTTAACAGCTGTGTGTGTTTCATTCTTATCCCTCTCCCTCCTCCCTGTCACAAATGTGTAAGGCAAAGGGACAAAGTATGAAGTGGTTAGGATTTCAAGCAAATGGCTAACACTCAAAAATTTCGTTACATTTTTTAATCAGCCATGAGACGAGAAGAGTTGGGATCTTTTCAGGCAAGAGAACATGGAGAGAAAGAAAATGCTCACTGGCCACAAGATCGCCTTCTAATGATTAGTTCAAAACCAGCTCCCTCCTCCGCAGCTCAATGAGCAGCCATTGGCCCTCCACCTGCCGCCCTATAAAAGGCCAAAGTCCTTAGAACCGAGTGGCCTTTTTCTTTATCCATCACATTTCTTGATCGAGCCCCGCCCACCCTTGAACCCGATTTCCTTCTCTCCGCTCCTGAACCCAGGGGTCCAGCCAAACCAAACTCACTCCGTGTGTTACCAGTCTGTCCCACCATCATTCCTACTTTGAGAAAGCCTTTTGCCTCTAGTTCCGCAGGTCCAGATCCAACCTATCCTTCTAGACTCAATTCAAAAGCCAGCTCGTCTTTCTCTCCTTTGAACTCTGAGTGAACTTTTCCATCCCTGGCTGCTGACGCTCCTTCTTGCTCTAAGTTATTTGTCTCTGTGGCCTATTCCCCCCTCCAGACTTTAACTCCCAGATCCACGTCCTACTGATCCTTCACATTTCCCTCCCTCCCTGCCCCTGGCCAGTGCCCGGGACATGGCCTACTGACTTCACGAAGGGATTTGGTGATAGCGGTGGGGATGCGGTGGTGGGGCGGGGTGGTGAGGAGGGAAATAGCAGCAGTGACGGAAACGGGCTAATCAATCTTCCCCCTGGAAACCCGGCTTCAGGTTTTCATTGTGCAGTCTCACACCACGCAGAGCTGTTGTTGCTTTGGAAGAAAAATTAAGATGCCAGGCAGGTACAGACAGCCCAGCACTATTGAATAAATCTCAGCCGTCTAGGCCCTTTCTTCCCATCCACAAACGGAATGCTTTATGAGGAAACCCTACAAAGCGCAGCCCTAGATAAAAATGTCGAAGGCTCTTTGGCCAGGACATCCCTCAGGAGGGAACACAATGTAGCCATAATTTATTGCATTCAATATTTTCATTTCCAATGTTATTTTTATAGACATTATTTCATAGGCTGAAGCTTAAACACAGATGGGAAAGATTGTGGCTTTGTAATAAGAGACGGTTTATGGCCGGCCAGCCCCCTGCTCTCTGTGTGCGAATAAGCGCACATTATCATGTCCTTAGGTGGGACCCGGAGGTGCCTGTGTTATATGTTTGGACTTTGATCCAACAATTCTGCCTTCATCTTTCCCCTTGGCCAGGCCCTCCGGATGCTCCCAAGGAAAGGAAGTGACAAACACCATGGTGGGGCCAGAGGGAGGAGGGATGGGCAGCCTTTGAAATGCATTCCTGGCTCTGGCTGGGTCAGCCATTCCTTGGGTCTTCAAAGGGCCTTGACCCAGGGACGCAGGCCTAGACCCCGAAGAGCGGAGTTGAAAGGAAGCGGACACTGTGGTGTTACAGGCATGACTCTGCGCTGTGTGATGTGTGTTGTCTTCGTTTGTGGGGGGAGGTTAGGAAGCCAAGCCGTGCTGCCCATCATGCCTTAGGAGCTCCCCTCGCCCCACGGTGTACCGCAGGTTGGTTCATGTCAATGGACATTCTCAAAACCGTGGCCTGGCTTCCGATGTTCATAGTGCGCATGTCCCAAGGCTCGTTTGATCAACCTCATTTCATCTGTGGAGGGAGCACAGGAGGGGAGAGAGAAATGGAGAGAGCCGAGGGAGAAAAGGGAGAAAGGCAGAGGGAGAGACAGAGAAGAAGGGTGGGAGGAAGCACCACCCAGCCCAGAGCAGGGCGTGGAGCCCCCGGGAGGGTCCCAGCCCACCAAGTATGTCTCGGCGCAGTGGGTGGCCCCGACACATCCACAGACTCGCTGCCGGCGGGCCGCAGGCCGCACGGAGCTTGCGCAAGCAGCCGTGAAGACACGCCATCCAGCCCCTCCTTTCTTTCCTCATAGGGTTAGTTTTCAGCCAACCTAGAAAGCCCTGGGAGTGCGTGTCTGGAAATGTGCAGGGCTGGGAGCTGGCGGGGAGCAGGGAGGAAGGGGCAGCAGCTGCCTTCAGCTGGGAGGGTCAGTGGAACATGAATGGAGGGAGGGCCCCTGCGGGAGCATCTCTGGGAGGGTAACGTGTCCTACTTGCCAGGCTTCCGGGGGATTCCTTGTGAAGGAGCAGCTGTGTGAAGTGAAGTGTTGCGAGAGGCCACCTGCAGGGGTCGCCGTCCATGGAGAGAGCCTGTCAGTAGGGCTGAGAGTCCAGGGCTAGGTGAAATGACCCTCCCTGGCAGAAATGGTGTCTTTGGTGTTCCCCGTGCAGACTTCTATTATGCACAGTTGCAGTGGAACAATTCTAGGGGAGACGTCCTTGGAGACCTGGAGTCTTCAAAGGGACCTGAGGAAACGGTGATCCGCACCCAGAAAGCCTTCCACCTCCACGGGACTCTGGGCATACCAATCATCTCTGCTCTGCAGGAGATGGTGCCAGGGGCTTGGTGACAGATTGGAAGCTTTGAAACAGGAGTGGGTGCAAAATCTGCTCAGGCCGCAACAGGTTCAGGAAGACAGTGCCTACAGCTGGGCTGCTTGAGAAATTTGGCTCTGGCGCCCAGCACAACAGACTAAGAAACTGACTTTCGCAAAAGGTCATAACCAGGTGTGGAGGGCGTGCTGCGTTCTGGCCGCCTCGCTTCCTGGGGGGCACCATGCACGCCTCCCCCCACCCCCAACTCTAGAAGCCCTGGCGGCCGTCTCTCCATCTCAGGACTCCTCAGCCCTCACCCCTAAAGACAAAGTTTGAGCTTTATATCTCTGTCCTTGGACTTCCCAGTTGTGGGGCCCAATACAGTTCTCTGCTCTCTGAAAGTACGGGGTTCCTGTGAAGCCTTGCAGAGGCTGAACCGGCAGAATACAAAGAAGCAATTACCGTTCATTTATATGCCTTTATGTCACTCCCCCACCATCAAAACACTTAATTATGTCCAGTTTTATGCTGGGCTTTACACCCTGATGAGATCTCAGGCTTTTCTGACACTTAGGACACATCTTGCTAACAGATGCACAAAAGAAATCGAGATAAAGCGCAGATGCTCATAGCCACCGTTCAAAGCTGCAGCGCTTGCTGCCGAGGTGCCGAGCGGGGTCCCCAGGGAGGAGCTGGCTGGGGCCACCCTCCGGGTGTGCGCTGCCCTTCAATGGCTGCTGCTGAACAGAAGCTCTGTGCTTTTTGCCACTTTTCATAAAAGCGAGTATCTTCTTCGAATTTCTTTCAGTTATCAAAAACAGGTAGTAATGAGTAATAACTATGTAAGGTGCCAGATAGGTACTAGATTTATCGGGGTGATCACCTGTAAGTTATGTAAATGTTTAACCACTGGATCATGCACTTGAAACTAATGTAATATCGCATATCAAATAAATTGAAAAAATGTTTAAATAATTTAATTAAAAAAAGGAAACAGGAGCTAACACAAGTCTTTTGTGAAAGCAAAGTACGTAATGCAAACTCTCAAAAACTGGGGGATGCGTGTATAGGCTTTTCGCTTAAACCTGTTTGAACTGGCCTCCTGTCGCCTGCAGCTGACAGCATCCCAACCGACACACCAGGCTGATGACCGCCTGGGAAATGTGCTTTGAACCCAAGAACTGAGTCACAGTGAGAATTCCAAGGGTCAGAGTCCCATTGACCTTCAGGAGAGAGGCACGAGAGGCCTCTACCTGCCCAGCCCAGCCCAGCCCAGGGCGCCTGGAAGCAGTCAGGCCCTCCAAGGCAGGCAAGAGGAGCCGGTTCTGAGGCCCACACTGTGGAGGGCCCACATTTCACACACATGCACACACCACACGGTTCACACCGGCACCTGCACAATAAAGAGTACGTGGATACCTCCGTCCCTTGGCATCCGGTACTCAGCATTAGCACAGTATCCCTAACTCTAAACACCCACCCTCGTGGGTAACACTGCTCAGGCCCTGAGGAAATGCTGCTCCACATCCTCAGTGTTAGGTCCTTGAATCAAAAGGAAACTGAGTCTAAAGGCTATCAAAACTCATGGGTTGTGCTGCTACTGACATCCGGGATGGGCCTTGCTCTGGAGTGTGGGGAGGACTAAATGGTGGAGACACTGAGGTAAGAGAAAAGACAGATAGCCCTGGCTGGTGTAGCTCAGTGGATTGAGTGCCAGCCTGCAAACCAAAGGGTCTCTGGTTCAATTCCCAGGCAGGTCACATGCCTGGGTTGCGGGCCAGGTCCCCATTAGGGTACACGCAAGAGGTAACCACACATTGATGTTTCTCTCCCTCTCTTTCTCCCTCCCTTCCCCTCTCTCTAAAAATAAATAAATTTTAAAAAAGAAAAGAAAATATAGATTAGTTTGTCAAATCCTTGCAGACAGGGAGAATGAAATGGAAGTAGCATATCCCAATAGTGGTAAGCATGAATTTTCTTGCTTCTTTCTGTGATTCCAGAGGTACCCACAGATTAGCACAGTATTTGCTACAGTCGCATGTGGCAGCTGAGGAACATTTTCCAATATAAATAATTCATAATTCTCCTACATTTGCACAAATGCAGGTCAAGATGGAACATGCACGAAGTATGATACCGACTGTTTACACTGGAGATTAGACCTGGAACAATGCTAGAACTGTGAATGCCATTATTTTCAGAAAGGTGTTTACTGAGATATCATTAAATTTTCAAAACTTAAAAATTCAACTGTATTTAATTATCTTATTTAAAATTTTGAATGTATTAGATAAAATGTTGTTACACCTTAATTATAGTTGCCTTTTAATTGTAATAGATACTTTTTGATACTTGTTAATTCTTTAAAGAAAAGTAACTTGTTAAAACATGGGAAAAGCAGTTTGAAATTTGGCTCTTTTACAACTTAATTTGCATTTTTATTAAAATAAAACGTAATTTTTAGCCCTGGCTGGTGTAGCTCAGTGGATTGAGCGCGGGCTGGGAACCAGACGGTCCCGGTTCAATTCCCGGTCAGGGCACATGCAGGCCAGGTCCCCTGTGAGGGCCATGTGAGAGGCAACCATACATTGCTGTTTCTCTCCCTCTCTGTCTCCCTCCCTTCTCCTCTCTCTAAAAATAAATAAATAAAATCTTTAAAAAAATAAAATAAAATAAAACGTAATTTTTGTACTGTTTTAATTATCTGTTGCAGCTAGCAAATTTTAAAACTTAGTGGCTTACAAGAAATTATTTTTAGTTTTCACAGTTCTGTGGATTGATTGGCTTGGTGGTCACATGGGGTGGGCGGGGTCTTTGCATGGGTGCAATAAATGGCAGTGAGGTGAAGAGTCAAATGCAGGTTCAGCTGGCCTGTACGTCCCAGACGGCAGCACCTCCGCTCCCGGACCCTGCAGCTGGGACGACTGACACAGGTACAATCTAGCTGACGCTGTTTTTTCCAGGTGACCTTTCCACATGGTTAGCTTGGCTTCCACATAGCATGACAGTCTCAAAGAAATGAGACCTCGTGCATGCTAACTGGCTTATCCAGTTAGGGAGCCGAAAGGCTCCCTCGGACCTGTCCTCAGAAATCATGAAGCATCACTGCCACTACTTTCAATTGGCCGAAAGTGAGTCACCAAGACAGCAAGATCCAAGAGAGAGGACGACGCAAGTTCACGAACACCAGGAAATGTGGTTCGCTGGGTGCTCGCCTGCTGGGCCCCAATGAGTCACGTCCCTCACACACTGCAAATACACTTCCCCTCTGAGACCCCAATTCCAGCATTGTGACCTCGAGTCTATGTGACTCAATTCACCCATCTGTTAATTGGGCTAAAGTACAATAGGTACTTCATAAAGGTATTGTAAGGACTCAACTGCTTAATCCTCTTGTATAATGTTAGAACAATGCCTACTGTGCAATAAATTCCCGATGGGCATTAGCGACAATGACTATGTGTGACTGTGTGTCCACATCTACAAGTACAGATTCAGGGCTTCTATGTGCAGGCGGATGGACGTCTATCCCTGAGCAGGAGACTGTACACGCCCAGGCGTCTACATGTGTATGGGGGTAGGAGGCCTTTCTGTGCGTGCAGTGACAACCACAGCTGGCATTCACAGCGTGTTAACTGTGTCAGGCGCCGCTCTAAGAGTTCTACAGGTATTCACGTGGAAACACACATGAATGTAAACAGTGGAGCGCGTGTCCAGACATGTGCCAGTTAGCGCCTGTAAGCGTGGCCTGTCGGCCCTGCCTGGTGAGACCCCCTTTCTTAGTGAGCTGAGTGAAGGACGAAACCTGCACCAGGGCCTGCTTGGCCACAGCACCGAATGGGGCAATGAGTAATACACACCACCCACCCCGTTGCTCACTCTCCCGGCCTGCTTGAATTGCTTGGATCTCTTTCTTCCAATAGGAGAGGGCAAAAGAGGAGCCTAAAGAGGAGCCCACCAATCACAGCCTTCCTTTCATCCTATGACAGCCTTAGTCTTGCGTTGGCCCCTGGGAACTGCAGGCAGGGATTCCCGCTGGGTCTGCTTTTCACACTGTGTGCCATTTTTTGCTGAGTGACATCTATTTCTGACTCATTGTGTGTCATCCCTGGAAGGACAGAGTCTAACACAAGCAGGACAGTGAATTCCCCTTGTGGATAAAGCCTTCACATTTTACCTGTTATGTTTCCTTCGTTTCCATTATCCAATGTTGGTAACATTTCAAGCAAAAAGAATATTTGAAAATGTATGAATGTGCTTTTCTTTCTTGCCTTTTTGAGGACATGAACTTCATCCTCCTAGGCTGCAGACACCCATGTCTGTCTGAGGAGAAATTAGGATGAGGTTTGAGCTGGGCAGAGTGCATAGGAGAAAAAATGCGGTGACGCTCATCATCTAACATGCAAGAAAGGGTCCCGCGGCAGGTCAATCTTCTGATCCAGGCTGTTCCCTTGAAAGCGTGTTTTCTGGATGCCCTTGTCCTCCTCCTTGGGCATGACCGTGGAGTTTTCTGTAATGGATGCCCAGGCAAAAAGAGGACACGTTTCAGTTCGCTCCGTCCTGCACAGAGGATGGTGGGAAGGGACTAGAAGCGGGGCAACAAGGGGAACCCAGCAGTCAGATGGGACTTTGCTCCAGAGAGGGAGTCCGGGAGAAAGGCCTCCGTCCGGCCTGGGAGGAAACAGCACCTCAGGTTGCTCGGACCCAGTGGAACTCACCCAGCCTCCGCCTCCCACACCAGGGCTCCCAGATGAGGCAGCAGAGTCTCAGAAACGCAGCTGCACAAGCCAACTTGAGTTCCCTCAGGCCTGGCTGCCCAGTGGTGCGCCAGCATGCTGGCCAGGCCCACAGACTCAGCCAGGAGACCACAGGCACAGGAGAGGAGGGGGCGCTACAGGGTCAGTGAGACACCCAGGTGGGGGAGCAGCCAGGAGGAACCCACGTGCTGTGAGCTGGTCAGCACGGGCATCTCAGGGGCTCTGGGCAGACCAGGGGGGGACCACACCATGAATCACAGCTCAGCTTCAGGGACAATTTGTGGCCAGCAGAGATGAGGGACTTCACCTGGAATTGTGAGGACACCACACCCTAGGGTCCCAACTCCTTGCTCCTGCCAGATGGCACAGAAGCTGCCCTGTCTGTCCACGTAGCTCAACACCAGCCTGGGGGGAGAAGTTGAGGAAGGCCTTCTGAGAATGAGCACTTTTATCCAAGAGAAACAAAACGTCACTTAATAAGACAGGCTAAACTGTCGGGTCTCACAACATTCACATCAAGTTAAACACTTTATTGTTTTCCTCACTAATCATCCAATGGGGTTGGAAGAAATGCCAGATTAGTTTTAGACTAATAAATAAGAAATTACTGGGTTTTTTCCCCCTGCACAGAGGACTCAAAGTGTGAGTTAAATGTTCATACTTGTTGCATACACAAAAGTAGAGGACCCACCCTGTCCCCACTGAAATATCTTTGCAACTAAAGACGACGACCCCAGCAGAGGTCAAGTCCCAGCCTCTGGATTCCAAGTTGCCTCCTCCAGGTGCTGTGAGGCAGGTTGTGGCAGAACAGGAGAGTTTCCTTCCAGCCAAGTGCTCACACCAGCCTTCTAGGGCACGTGCATATGGAGGCCCCTCCCCCTGGCTTACCTGTGCTTGTCTGAGGGAAGAAACAAGGTTTGAATTCTCTTTCTGGGCCCTTCCTGTCTAGGACATTGAGGTTCCCAGTCCTGGCTACTGTCTCAGGGGCCACTGAGATGCCTCCTTCCCCAGGGAGACAGACATGTGGGATATGAAATGAGTGAGGCCCAAGGTCCTATACACTGTGTTTTTAGGGGCGGGGGTGGGGGGCAAGAAACAGCCCAGCTGGGGAACCATGTTCCACAGGCCTTGGGGGGAACCACTTCAGAATCTCGCACTCAGATGATTCATTTTCTTTTCTCTATAACAGCGTCTCACCTATTCCTTCATGTGCTCATCTAGTGTGTTGGTTGGAGCAAGATCACCATCCCATTTTACAGATGAGAAAACTGATACCCAAGACAGAACAGAGTGCTATCTGAAGTCACATGACCGGGGATGGCTTGAAGGCAACATTCAGTCTCCTGCCTCCTAGGCAAGGGCTGTGTCCCCTCCTCAGTGCTCAGACTCGGGTGTCCTGGGAAACAAGGAGGCCCCTTTATGAACAAGATTGATAGGGCTACCCCCAACATCTAGGGAGGTAGTATGAGGGGAGGAGGGGGCATCTACATCCTCCTGCTGAGATGGAGGGGACTGAGGCACCAGGCAGTAATAATGGTGCAGCAGGTAACTCAGGGCCTGATATATGTACCCAGTGACTGTTTCCTAAGAATTCACAAACACATTAGCACACAGGCCATTTCAGCCCCTTGGGTACCATTTTCTAAAATGTCACAAAGGCAGGCTGGCTGCCAGGGAGACCTGGCGAATGCCTGTCCTGATTCAGTGGGCTTCTCCATACCCCAGAGGGCCCACCCCACCTCCATCCCTGGTCACGAGTTCTGTCTTCCGGCTTCCCAGGGTCTGGGTTCCAACTCTGCCCTGCCACCTGGTGCGTAAGCTGTTCTCCAGAATCGCCCAGACTGGGGACACCTACACCTTGGACCAGCCGACAAGAACCCTGAGATGGTGACCAGAGTCTGCCCTGCTCCCAACCCAGGTGCCCACTGTAGGCTCAGTTCGCCCAGCTCTCTTCTCCAGATGGAAAGGTCCCATTCCAGAAGAAGGGCCCCTCAGCCTGCTCGTACTGCCTTGAAAAACTGCCAGATGGGGAGATGGTCGGGGCTGGGGCCGAGGACTGAGGCCAACAGGTCCCCAAAGGCATGAGCCTCAGTGGGCCACACCCGCCCTGGGCGCATCTCATAAGCACATCACTTACAGCAACAGCTCTGAGCAAACTGTGAAGCCATGAAAAAGACGGTTTAACTGATCTCAGGATGGGCCATGACCTTCCAGGCAGAGAAGAGATCAGGCCATACAGGGAAAGATATGATTTAATAAAAGCTGAAACTTCTGCACCTGAAAAATATCTCAAAATTAAAGACAAGCCAGCCACAGGAAAGAATTTTTACAACTCTAAGGGTGACATCCTTAACACATTTTTTCCCACAAAATGTCTTTTAATGTCCTTGCTGCTTTCTGTTGGGGGCATTAGGTTGTCCGTTTGTTTGTTTAGATGTTAAATAGGAAAAGTTACTTACTTTGAACCCTTTGAATTTTGAATCTGTGAGTGTATAACCTATAGAATAAAAAATAACTTTTAAAATATAAATCAAAATATTTTCATTGATTCTATATAAACAGTCGACGAGAGAAAAGTTGACATAAAAAGAATTCCCAAGGGGAATTTTTGCTACAGCCCTCCCAGCCCAGAGACCAGGGAAAGACAGAACTGTAGCGGTGACTAAATTTGTCTCCAGCAGCCCCGATCCTCTGCTTTCTGCTTCCCTGTCCCACATCCAAGCAGACCCCTTCCCAAAAGCTGCCCTTCCCTCACTCTTCCTCCTGGGGCTCCTGACTCCTCTTTGCCCCCTGGTTCTTCCAGCCCAAACCATCACCTGGCCAGCAAAGTCTGCAGCCTCTTCACTGTTGAAGCCCCTCTCCACCCACACCCACCACGCGGGGGCAAGTCCAGTTACCCTGACGCATTCTGCACAGGCTGGAAGATGACCTGTGCCTGCGTTAGGAGCCCGTTAGTCCCAGAGCAGCAGTCCCTGCCCCTCCTCCTGACAGCTGTGCTTGGCAGTCAGCCTCGCTGGTAGGACTCTGCATGGGCTCAAGCCTTCTCCTCTCCAGACCTCCTGCCCATCTCTCCCTCTCTTCTTGGCCTGGAAGAGCCCGGGAAAGGCAGAAAGCTACGGACAGGCCCAGGTTGCCCTGCAGGCTGCAGGTATAAGGCTAAGTGGCTGCTCTTGTGGCTGGCCCTGAACCCGCTCCAGTGCAGGGAAGAGGAGCCTCCTAAGGCAGAGCCACAGCGCCACCTCGTGGTAGAGTTCCATCTACGCAGCCAGACCAGAACCAACCCAAGAAACTCCCTGGGTGCCTCTTCCTTAACTATCTATCTCACTGTCTAGTCGCTGGGTTCTTCCCTGGATCCCAGGGAAAGCCCCATCTCTGGGCTGAAGGACAACTGTCAGGCTGAGGTCCCAACCACACCTCTGACCTTCCCCCCACATCTCTGACTTAGCAAAACACCTAGAAAAGGCCAAGCTTTCTGTATTAGGCCGACGTCGTCACTCCCACCTCCTCCGTGTGTCAGGTGTCTGAGCCTCCGTGCCCTGCCTCTAAAATGGGAGCCATAGAAAGGCTGCTGAGGAAAAGATTAGGTCATAAAGCCCCAGAGCAGCGACTGGCTTATTGCAAGTGTTCAAGAAACGGTGCTGTGCTTTCCTTCCCTTTTGTCTGGACTAGGTATCTGGGAAACCTAGATTCACGCAAAGGCAGGGCCGAGGGGACAGCCAAACCCCGAGGCCTCGGGTGAGAAGCCTTACTACCTCAGCTCCTCCAAGAAACCATTCTGAGCGACTTCATTCTGTTTGCCCCTCTGTACCCCTTCGGTCAGGGTGACCAACTCACCTGGTTTGCCAGGGACTGAGGGAGTTTCAGGCAGTGAGGGACCTTCAGCGCTAGAACTGGGGATGCCCCAGGCGGTCACCCAGTCCTTTCCTCACAGCCCACTTTAGAACTTCACAATCACCGGGAGTGACCTGGGGACAACTCTGAAGAACTTTTTTTTTTTTTTTAAAGATTTTATTTATTTATTTTAGAGAGAGGAGAAGGGAGGGAGACAGAGAGGGAGAGAAACAGCAATGTATGGTTGCCTCTCACATGGCCCTCACGGGGACCTGGCCCGCAACCTAGGCATGTGCCCTGACCGGGAATCGAACCGGGACCCTCTGGTTCCCAGCCCACGCTCAATCCACTGAGCTACACCAGCCAGGGCTGAAGAACTTTTTAAACACCAGGCTCCGGATGTCAGTCTGCAAAGTAAACCAGCAGCAACAGGGCCCATGTTCTCTACTCAGTGTTCCAGTCTGTGCCCATGTGTTGCTCCTCATTATTCTTCCATTCCTTCATTAAGCATTTGTTGAATACCTATTGGCTTGGCACAGTTGGAATTTATATCCTAATATGAGACACAAACAATTACCACTTATATAAACACAATAATTTTAGATAGTAGTAAACACTACTATACTACATTAAAGGCATCTCTGAGGAGGTATACCTGAACTCTGAAAGCTGAAGAGCCAGTTACCCTAAGAGTTGGGGAAGGTGTTCCAGGAGAAGGAATGGCCATTGCCAGGGCCCTGAGGCAGAAACAAGGAATAGAAAGACCAGAGTGGCTGGAGTATAGTAAGCCAGGTCAGAGTGACAAGAATGAGGTTGGAGAGGTGGGCAGGGGGGCCAGTTCAGACATGTGGGGCCTTCTGGACCACTGTCGGCCTTTGCAGTTTATTCTGCAGGCAGTGGAAAGCCATCAATGGTTTTAAGCAAGGAAATGACATGATCTGCTTTGTGTTATTAAAAGCTCATTTGGGAGTCTGTATGGAGAAGGAACTGGAGAAAAAGACAAGAAGTAGAAATGGAGAATCCGTTAAGAAGCTACTGCAATGGTCCGAGCAGGAGATGACAGAAACTGCAGATGGAGAGAAGTGCAAGGATTCAGGACACATACTGGAGGGGGGACACAGGACTGCTGATGGGTTAGACATACTGGGAGCAAAAGGGCACAGTGAAGGCTGCCTCCTAAGCTTATCACTTAGAACCCAGGTGGATGGATGAAAGGACCACTGTGTGGGATGGGAAAGGCAAGGGGAGGAACAGGTTTGGGAAGGGGGTAAAAATCAAGTGTTAGGCTTTGAATGAGTCACCCAAGTGGAGATGGCGAGTGTGCTCCCAGAGCGGGCTGGGCTCTGTACGAAGGCCCAGGGAAGTATCCACTACCTTTGTCCCCAGGCCAGTTTAACACTTTGAAAGATTAGAGTGATTTTTAGTTTAGCTAGAAATGGATGCTGCCTTTTCCTTCTGAAAAGAATTCTTAGAGAGGAATTTGAAAAGTTGGTCATCAGTGTAAACTGAACGTTTTGTACAAAAACATTTGCATCACTCAAGACTCCTTTTGGTCACAAGTGACAGAAAGCCAAGCCTAACTGCCGATGCAGAAGAGCACTTTTTTGGTTCCCATAGTTGAACCACAGGAAGAGAATTGGTGAAGCTGGTCTTCAGAATCAGAGACTCAGATGCTTTGAGACCTCCAATCGCTTGTCCCCGCTTCTTGTTAAATGTAGCCTTTACTCTCCCGGGCCAAATAGCTCAACTAGAAAGATATGTGCTAAAGATACCTGATGGGAGCTGCAGGGAGCTCTGAATTTGTATTCTTTATGTTTCTAAACAGAAAGAGAAAAGAACTCTTCCCAGATAGCTCAAGATAGAAAAAAAAAAAATCCCAGGGAAAGGACTCTGATTGGTTCACTTTGAGTCACATGCCCATCCCTGAACCAACCAGTGTGCAGTGTGGCCAGGGGATGATGTAGCATGTGTGACCCAGGCTGGTGATGGGCTCACTTGTTCAGAGGGGCACAGGATGTTACCCAAAGAAAGGAGAAACGGATGCTGGGAAGGTAATAACAAAGTCTATGGCACGCTGTCACTTTTCTAAAACTAGAATCTTCCAACTAAAAAAGAACTTAGAAGCCTCACCAACTCCACAACCAATGCAAGACTCTCTTCTACAATATTCCGGCTTCTGCTCCCCCACTATGAAAGCTGGGAAACACACTCCTTTTCCAGTCAACCCATCCCATTTCTCAACAGCACTAATCATTTAAAAGATAAATTTGCTTCTTTGTCATCATTGCGCATGGGCCCAAGGTTCATATTCTTTCCTCTTTGTCAACACTAAATATATACATACTCCTTTCACAAATATTTAAAAGTAGCTCATATACCCGTCTTCAGCCCACTCATCTCCAAGATCCACATGCCTTAGAGTTTCAACTGTGGTCCCCACAGATGGCTTACTCTTATGGGAAATGGGAGGGCCCTCTGGTCACCCACATCGTTCAGATCAGGGGTTGTAATGTCACGGACCTTGTGGGGAAAGGAAGGGGGGAAAGCTCCCCCCCACACCAGGGTCTCCCACAGCATGGGCTCACCGAAGCTGCCAGCCTAGATGCCCGGGGGCATGGCCAGCCAGCGGAAGCATAAAACTCTTATTAAAGAGAGTCCAGTTTTACAATTTACATTAAAAGGAAGAAGGAAATAGATGAGATAAAAATAAATTTAGAAGAGTAAGTGAAAAAAAAAAGACTATGAGGAAATAAATGAAAAAACTAAGGACATAGGGAAAGTTTAAAAAGAAAGAATACATTCATTAACAAGAGGGTTTAAAGGAATGAAATAGTTAAGAGAGAACAAAAATTTTTTTAAGATAAAAATAATTAGGAAATATTCAGTTAATAAAATAATAATCAGTTAAACAAAATAAAAGGATATTTTAAATGACTTTAAACATGACAAGACCAACAGCTAAAACAGAAACAGTTTAAGCAAAGGGCAGCAGGATGGAGTCATGGGCCAGAAGGACCAGTTGGGGGGTCTTGTGGGATTTTTCTAAATTTGGGGCTCCCATCCGGGCACCCCTGCAAGCTGAGATCCTTGGCCAGCTAGTCCTTATGTCAGAGGTTGCAGTCAGCGCCCCTTTCTTAGCTATCGGTGGTGCCATTCCTAGGCCTGCGGACCCGTGCACACCCCACCTTCATGGGTCAGCCCAGGGCCTTCGACCCTCGCGCTCATGATGTGGATTACAGCGGTCTCACACTCCTGAATTATCAGATTACAAAACCTCTTTAAAGATGATTTCACACCTCGGGAAGGTATCTACTTATTGTATAATTTCTTATATATTATATATACCATTATATTATATCACATCATAGTTTGCATAATATAAATTATTATATACATAGATATAATTTTATACATATTATATATATATTATAGATATCCATTCCTTGGACCAAAAATCCCACACCTCCAACCTATTTCAAAGATATACAGGCAAAATATTCCAAACTCTATGAACACATCTCTTCATTGCCGCACCACCCACAGAACCAGAAGACCGAAACAACCAGCAGAGGACGGGCTGAATAAACGGGGGTATGTCCACGTGAACAGAGTGCTATGTGGTTGTGATAAGGAGTGTGGCAGAGAAAATATATGGATCTCTAATAAGCCTCAAAAAGCTGCTCAACATTATTAATGCTGTTCATTGTATGTCAAATAGAACTAAAAAGAAGCTGTAAAATGAAAAAGAACATCAATTAGCCACCTTTGGGACTTACTAGGGCCTTAACTCATTATCCTAGAGGACAGCAGAAAAAGGAAGAGTCAAGCAATATTATCTAGTCTTTCTATATGAATTATGCTTTAGGAAAGCCAGATAGTCAATGGAAGGAAGGGTGGTTTTGTTTTATTTTTTGGGGTTTTTTTTTAGGAATCAGTCATAATTACAGAAGGAATAATAGAATTAGAAAACTACTATTGTATAATCCTAGATAAAATAATAAATCTGGACAAAGAGCTAAAACTGTTCCATTAGAGGCTGATGTGGAATTCTGTAATAGTGGATTGGGCTGACCACATCTGAAATCACCAATAAAATTAACATCACTAAATGTGGAATGACTAGAACCACCTAGAACATATTTTTGCTAAATAAATAAACAGGATCTGATTATTACTGAGCTTCTAGATCTAATTGGGGGTGGGTGGGATTGAAGAGCTCATTAAAGAATGACTCGAGGATGCAGTTAGCCAAATTCTATGGAAAATTCTATAGGTCAACAAATAAATACCATAGAAGGGAGTAGGAAGAGGGGGAACTGATATAAAAGAGACTTAAAAGATAGATTGATCAAATGCAGTGGGTAGACCTTATTTGGATTATGATTCAGACACACCAACTGTAAAAGTACCCGTCGATGATAAGCATGGCAATTGGAACAGACAGGTATGAGAGGGTGAGGAAGCATTGCTGATCTTGCCGGGTATGATAATGATACTGTGGTTTTGAAATGCGGTTACCCGGTGTGCACACACACTGAAGTATTTACAAGTTAAATTAAACCGTGTCTGGGATTTCCTTTCAAATATTCCAGTGCCTGCAGGCGTAGGGAAGGAGATAGATGAGACAACATTTACAATTCTTGGAAGTCCTGGTGATGGATGGGTACGTGGGGGTTAAAGACATTATTTTCTCTACTGTTGGGTATGTTTGAAATTTTCCACAATAAAGAACTGAGGTTTTATTTTGTTGAATTTTAAATGGACTGTGTTCATACAGATCACAGCCCTGAGGCTGTGTTCTGACCTACTGCAAGTTCAACAGTATTCCCTCCTTTTATCCACACCGAGGCCACATGCCCAATGTCTGTAGGGCAAAAATGAGAGAAATGAGTCAGGGGTTAAGAAAACAGAAAAGCAAGCCATGGAGGGAGAGGGGAGGGAAGCAGCGGCGGCTGGCACCCACCCCTGTGCTGGGGATTGATGGAGAGTGGTAAGACAGGGGCGGGGGGCAAACGGAAGATCACATGCCCATCCAAAGGGGCAGCCAGTGCTGCCATGTGGGAATACGGGCCCCAGATAGCCAAGTCTGATTTTTCATTACAAAGCTGAAATTTGGGCATGTCATTAAAATCTCCCAGGTTGTAGGCAAATGATCAAAAAATAATAATAATAATAATCTAAACCCTTTGCAAGTCAGTGCTAGAAAGCCAAACAAAGCCTGTCTGGAGGCTAGATTTGTTCCACAGACTGCTGTTTTGTGATCTCTGACACCAGGCCATGTCATGCATTATACAGTAATGCATCAATAATTGGGTGACATTCTTAGCCGTTGTGTCACACAGCTGGGACAACTGAGACTGCACACATCTGAAATCCCCAGATCCTTTACATGCAAACAGCTGTCAAGCCAGGCACCCCCCCACGCTGAACTCTGAACGGAACACAGGCTTACAATGGTCTCTATCAGAGTGAATCTTGTCATTTGTCAGAAACATTTGTCTCTGGATTGGCTCTTCTGTCCCTCCAGATTCTACTGAATTTGCTCTCCCTCTGGCTTCATATCACACACAATTTTAATAAGCTTGCCTTCATCCAAGCCATCTACAAAGCTAATGTCAGCCTCGGGGTATGTCAGGCTTCTCTCCCGCTAGAGAGCACCGTAAGTTCCACCTACATTCAAAGTTCATCTACTCATCTTCCCCTTAAAGCTACCATACGTTACACACACATCAGTCTTGTGGTAATAATTATGCCACATCCTCACATGTGTATAGTGATGTATGGTTTTTAAAGCATTTGCCCAGCATTTTGACTTGATCTTTATCACCCATCACAAATTTAAAGTATCCTATCACTAGAACATTAAGATGTTGGATTACAAACCTGCCAATGGTCTGTTTGTTCCTCACCCACTGATAATTTCCTAGCTGGGGATTTCTAGAGTAAATAGAGAAAGAGTAACTAATTTGGCTTCCTGCCTTCTCCCCTCACCAGAAAAAGAGCTCCCCAAACCACTACCTTTCCAGTTCTAACCAATTGGGACAGAAACAACATTTAAGAGGAAGAATGTTCTAACCACGAAGAGTTGACAAAAGTAGAATGTGTTGTCTTGTGAAGAAATTACATTTTGCTGCCAGAAGTTTTCAAATAGGAGATGGGGTTTTCTAGACTGGATTCCAACATGGATATAAGTGAGGCAGAATGATCTTCCATTCATTTATTTCTGTCCAGATGGGGAACTGCTCTGCACTCAGCTTTCGAAAGTACCTACTTTTTTTAAAGGAAAGGTTTTTTTGGTTTTTTTTTTAGATTTCATTTTTATTTATTTTTAGAGAGAGGGGAAGGGAGGGAGACAGAGAGGGAAAGAAACAGCAATGTATGGTTGCCTCTCACATGGCCCTCACAGGGACCTGGCCTGCATCCTAGGCATGTGCCCCGACTGGGAATCGAACCGGACCCTTTGGTTCCCAGCCCACGCTCAATCCACTGAGCTACACCAGCCAGGAGTACCTGACTATTTTTTGCAATAAATAACGGGAACGTACTCTAAGCAAGTCTGATCATTTTTATGCTTTGTACATTCTAAAAATGAATTTCCCTGTTAAAAGCAGTTTTCAGCAAATTTTTCTCTTTAAAATGCTGACCATTCCATATCATGGAATATTATTCAGCCATAAAAAGAAATAAAGTACTGATACAGGGTAGGGTATGGATGAATCTTGAAAAAATTAGACTAACTAACTAAAAGAAGTCAGTCACAAAAGATCACATACTATGATTCCATTTATGAGAAAGTCCACAACAGGGAAATTTACGGAGACAGAAAGTAGATCAGTGGTTACTTGGGGATGGGATGGGAGGCGGGATGGGAGGCTGGACCGGTGCTAAGGGTTACATGGTTTCTTACTGAGAACACAACAGTGTTCTAAAAATTGGCTGTGGTGATGAAAATGTTCTAAAATTATGGTGATGGTTACACATATCTGTGAATATACAATACTAAAATCCATTGAACTGTACCTTTTAAATAGGTGAATTGTGTGGTATGTGAATTATATATCAACAAAGCTTTTTTTTTTAATTTTATGGAGATATTTGTTTCCGGGCCTAACCTAGATTTTTAAAATGGTGTTCTCACCACCTGCTGAGTGGAAGGCCCAGGTTGGGTGAGGAACCAGCAGCCAGGTTAGGTGAGGTGGGCCAGCTTTCTCACACTGCCCTGAGGCTCGCCATTCTAAATACGGACTAGGGTACAGTGGAGGGGACAGACAAGAGCTCCACTCACCACGCACTTTCTCTGAGCTGTCTAGGTCTAGCTTCTCCCCACTCCAAGTAATATTTCCATCCCAGGATTTAACTTGCATCACGTCCATAAAAACAGCTGGAACCACTCTGAGGAGAACGCATCCAGGAGGCCTCTCACCCTAACTAAACACGTTCCCTGATTCACCCACACCTTCTGGGGATGTGGGGCATCCACTTGCCCCAGGGCACCCACCTGCCCCTCGGTAAAGCAGCCTCCACGCCTCAGAGGAGTGTTCCGTGCTGGGTTAAAATAAATAAGTAAATAAACAAACAAACAAACCAGGTCGCCACTAGTGGGGGGTAAGGATGGGGAGCAGACGCCCCAGCCCCCACCTCCAGGACTCTGAACTTGGGATTGGTGGCCTGCATGAAAGGGCATCCGCCACTGGGATAGCACTGAAAAACATCTGTTCTCTGATTTACCAAAGAATTCCACCACTCCAGACTGACACCGGGGACGAGAGACACAGAACAGGGAGAAACAGACGCCCCAGGCACACTTCCCAAAGTCCGTATATCCGCCCAGATTCGTGTAGTAAGGAAGGACCCGCGCTGTCCAGGGGTCTCCGCAGATCAAGGGGAAGGGTAATGATAGGTCATTACTATTTAATCGGGATGGAATTGGCTGTTCCACTTGCGCCCCCGCGCGGGTCCTCTGGCTCCAACTCCCAGGAGTGGTCGCCCGGCTCCCGCCCCGCCAACCAGCGCGCACCGCGCCACGCCCGGCCCTGGACTAGTAGCAGCGCCGGGAATCCGGGGCTCGTCCAGTCGCCGAGAGCTCGGGCACACCCTGTAGAGAGGGGTGCCCAGAATTTTCTAACTCGATGCCCAGACAGATCCCCATCACGGGTGCAGCGCCCCGGGACCTGCAAGCCGCATCCCTGGTACTGTAGCCCGGGACTGGGTGTCACTAATGGAAATACCGAGGGGTTAAAGTAGGAAGTAGTAGTAGGTAAACCGAGTTTCAGCAGCTTGATTGTGCACGGGAAACAAGCAACTTAGAAAGCAAGTAAGAACTGCAGTCGGTGTCCTGCCTACCGGGAGGCGTACATGCTCTCTGAGCAGTCAGGAGACAGGAACTGAGAGAGGGCTAAAGAGAGTCTACCTTGCTCCCTTGGATGGGAGATAAAAGGGGGAGCCTGGTATTCAAAAGGGACATGCTCCAGGTGAGGCTCGAACTCACAACCTCGGCATTGCTCTGCATGTACTGCTGTATAAGTACCGCGCGCTAACCGATTGCGCCACTGGAGCTCCGCTGAGTCGGCCTCGCGATGACTCTATCAGGGTTTACCCGGACTGCCGCGGGCATCTGTGGAGCATGCGCATCCGTGACTTGTGGCTCGGCGGGAACAAGCTGGGGCCAGAGCCACCCCGCACCTTCAGGCCTGGCCGCCTCCAGAAGAGTAAACTGGAGGAATCTCGCGAGGGTCTCCCTCCAGGATGAAGGGGTGGATTGGCAGGGCCGCGACAGGCAGGCCAGTGGGGCCTAGAATAGAGCGCCTCCCGCCTCCCAGGACGGTGCAGGAGGAGGAGCCCCGGCTGCTGCGGTCTGAAACCACCTCTGCTTCCGCCCTGGAGCTTCGCCAACCCGAAGCGGGCCGCGCGGGTAACAGGCCTTAGCCCCCCAGGCCGGCCTGGAAGCCGGCGGGCGGGCCTAGCTGCGGCGGTGACGCGAGCCGAAGGGTGGGGCCAAGCGGGGCAGCGTTGGCGCCTGGGACCCGCGCCCCTGTGTAACCAGTGAGTGGGTGGGCCCCACCCTGGAAGTCAGCGGGAGCGGGCTAACCCTTGAAAGTGCGAACCACGCACCTTCCAGTGGGGCAGCTACGGACCGCCCCGTCCTAGGAGGGATAGAGGGGTCAGCGACCGACCTTCGAAGACCGGACAGGGCGGGGCTTCGGCATCAGAGCCTTGTACCCCGAAGGTTTTCCGGGGTCCCTTCTACCATCCTGAGCATGTTGCAGGGAGCACTCCCAGCAGAAGGCGTGTCCCAGAAATCGTTTCAAGCGACTGGCGTTCCAGGGACATGACGAGAGCCCTGACCTTCGACAGGATGCAGGCTAAGCCGCGCGTGTTTTATTGGACTACACGTGTTTTGCTTAATTTTAAAACTAGCTCCTAATATTTAAAATAAAGAGATCTCATACAAATATCTGGATACCATTTCTTTTTTAAAAACCAGGAAATGTAAACACTGTGCCCAAGGCTGAATTATGGTTATCCTGTGCCTTAGGAACTTTTGTCTATGTGGGCCCCTCCCTTAAATTTTTTAAATTTTATTTCACTACAAAATAAAGATAGATATAATCCAGGCTTCATTTATTGTTACATTTTTTCCCCAACCGGTTTCAAAAGATGTTTCAATGTAAATAAACATTTCGGGGGGCTCTAGGCTCTGTTCCTGCTGTAATTAGTTGATAACTCCACCGGGAACCTGCGTCCGCCTGGGAGAGGAACTGCAGCCACCTCCACAAAGCCCCTACTACCCCCTCTCCCCCTTGGTCTGTTCTGCCATGGTTGCCTCACTGGATTGTGTCCTGGGCCTCTGTTAGTATGTTGGTCACTCTGTGTGGTTACCCGTGCTTTCCTGACAGAGCCAGAAGACCAAACAATGGGGCACTAAGGCAATAGATTGGGGAAACCACCTATTGATAAAGAAGTGATGGGGCAGGATAAAGATCATGTATGTCGTTGCCTTGATGCTGACTTATCCACAGTAATGGGTTGTGTTAGGGCAGCAATTTTTAGTTTTATCATAGCACACATAAACTAATTATTAAAATTCTCTAGCCTACCAAAAATATATATTTTTGCCAATCTGACTAAAAAAAAGGTGTGATTTTGATTCACTTACACCAGATGGCTATTATGTTGACTGTTATTTTTTTATTTGATAATCTAAGGAGAAAGAGGTCAGTCCCCTGACTAGTCAGGTATTACATATTTTTAAAATTCTTATGGCGCACCTGTTGAAAATACCTGTGTGAAGGTGACTAGTGCTGAGCAATAACAGGTTTGTAGAAAGTCTTGAAATTGAGCAGAAGAGATTAGAGTGATCGTCAGATGATGAAGAGACAGTGACAGGTTCTGTGTAAGTCAGGGGCTTCCCGAAGGTGGTGTTTTTAAGAAGTTTGATGCCATGTGCAGACAGGGAAAGGAGGTAGGTGAGGCTCTCCAGATGGTTTTGTAAACTGTGAGAGACCCATGTCCAGAGCAAGAGCTCAGAAAGGGCACCATCAACAACCTTGTAATATCCTACCAGGCACCAGGCAGGTGGTGGGATGCAGAGTTGTTTACAGCATGCCAGGATTAGGGCTCTTTGGAGCATTTGTGGGCAAATCCAGGATAAATCAAAGACAGCACAGAGTGAGCCTTTGCTGAATAAGTCCCTCCCAAAAGTTGAAACAGGCTGTAAAAGTAAATGCAGGGTGTGCCCCAGAGTGGGGATAATTTTTCCCCTAAATTGAAAGAGATTGATTTCCTGATAAACAAAAAAGTAAGTTGAGGACTCTTACACAGTGTCTTCTCAAATCCAGTGGCATTTGCAAAGTCTGCTCTTCCTCCTGAGTCCCTCAGGTAGAACCCATCTGGTAAGGTAAACTGTGAGCAGCAAATTTGGCCTCTGATGGTCCAGCTTCCCTTCTCACTGCCTTCCATTTATAGAGCTACTCCCTTATGGGTCCAGCAGATACTGACTGATCTCCAGTTGCATGGGAAGGGAAGGCAGCACCTCATAAAGCCTTTGAAAACCAAAATAGCTTAGTCCCCAAGGACTTTGGGGCCCTAAAGGAGGAAACTAGTGAAACCAATGCTGAGCCTTGAGGGAGGTGGTGTCAGAACCTCTCCTACCAGGGAGATTTTTCAGCAAGAAGTCTCTGGAGACCTTCAAATGACTTAACTTCATACAGACTGACTCCGAAGAGCAATGCATTAAGAGTCTGAGCTGTGGCCCTCCCTGGCTCTGTGACCATAAGTATGTCTCTTTCCTCCTCTGGGCTTCAGTTTCGGCATCCATACATTGTGGGATCTCAACCAGATAGCTTTTCTGCCTATCTTGGCTGGAGAATTCCTTTTACCATGTATACTCTTGCCAATACCTTGAGATTATTTAACTATTTAATAATTTGTATGATGTTAATAAAGGAGTCTTAAACTAAAACATATATATATATATATATAATTTTAAAACAATCTTGAGTAATACCCATAATATAAAAAGACTAGTCTCAATCCTTTTCTTTTTACCATGTAATGGAAAATGTTTAATTTAGTTTAAATTAATTATATAAGGGAAAATTTCTGCAACCAGAGGTTTGTTAACAAATAACTTTTAAAAGAATACACATATTAATCTGGTATTGGGACAAATGTATATTAAAATGCATGAAAGTTAATGACTCATTGTAGCATCAAAAATAGATGAAAATTGCTTTCCCTGATGAATATTTGGAATTTATACTTTTTTACAATAAAAAACTGGTTATTATTATTTTCATGGTTTTGTATCTATATGATGAGATAAGACTCAAGGCTTCAGGCTGCTATATGCAGGCACAGTTTTGCAAATAACATGAAATGGGTATGGCCTGTCTTTATTCCTAATAATTAATGAAAGGCTGAATCGGATATAATGGTCACTATACCTTCTCTTTTTGATTTTGGTTTCCGATACACAAGAGACAGCAGGGTGAGCCAGATAAACATTTTGAGCAGCTAAATGCAATTTGCACATCTAGTGAATAAAGATCATCTTGAGTCAAATTGTAGAATATTCATTGTATGATTACTTTATTTCAGTAAACTTTTTATGTTTTATATTTTTAACCAGTATAAAAGAGACTCCCAGAGTGATTTTATTTTAATGGGCCAAGAGGTTGTCTAAAGAATTATTTTAATTATTATTTTTCTAAATAGAAATTCAAAAGATGTCACTGCCACTTGTAACAATGCAAACCATCTTGAATGCCTTTCAGAACCTCAGGTATCTGGCAGCATCTAAGATTCCCTCCTATTTTAATAGTGCCTGTTCCTCACCAGCACCACATGGGTAAGTGACCCTTTATTTTCCCTGAGGAGCAGAAAATGTGTGGATCCCTAGGGCCAACCTCTAGGGAAGTGTGATGCGGATCTGAACAAATCACTTAGAAAAGTGAAGCGTGGGGAAGCGAATTGAGAAAAGCACAGGTTTTTTTTTTTCATTCTGAATCGAAGCTTAAGTGAAGATCTGGTGAGAGCCTGTCAGATGAGAAAAATGTAAAAGATTGGAAACGTCAAAAAAGGACTACCAGTCAAGATGGAGGTGTAGGTAAACATGCTTCACCTCCTCATGCAACCACAGAAAGAACTACAACTAGACCTCAAAACAAATAACACCCAGAACCATCAGAAAATTGAGTTGTATGGAAATCTGACAACTAAGGATTTAAAGAAGCCACATTCATCCAGATGGGTAGGAAGGGAGATGGGCAGAGAGGCACAGTATGGCACAGAGAGGCAGCAGCGATGGAACAAGCAGTCACACATTCACATGTGGTAGATAAAAATCAGGAGGGATATCTTGGGAGTAAGGATCCTAGCCCCAGGCCAGACTGCACAGCTCAGGGTTCCAGTACCTGGTAGATAAATCTCCATAACTTCAGGCTATAAAAACCAGTGGGGGTTGGGGCAGTGGAAGAAACTGCTGGATTTTCAGGAGACTCCACTTAAAGGGCCCACATAGCCTTAGAATGTCCGAAGATCCAGCCCCTCTGGGATTCAGCACCAGAGCAACAGCTGGAAGGGCACCAGTCACCACCAATAAGTGAAGTAACTAGAAAGAAGGTGAGTGCTGGAAATCCAGGCAGCAGCATTGTCCTCTCCAAGCCCTCCCCCCGCACAAAACAGTGAAGCGGGTCACCCCACCCTCGTGATTACCTAAGGCTCTGCCCCACACAATTTACAGGTGCCTTTTCTATAACAGGTCACATTACTAAGACAGGGAGTCAAAGCTGCTCTACCTAACACACAGAAACAAACACAGGGAGGCTGCCAAATTGAGGAGACAAAGAAATACGGCCCAAATGAAAGAACGGAACAAAACCCCAGAAATAGAACTAAACAAAATGACAATAACCAGCCTATCAGATGCAGAGTTCAAAACACTGGTGGTCATGATACTCGAAGAACTCATTGAGTACAACAACAACATAAAAAAGACCCAGGCAGACATGAAGCTTGCATTAAGAGAAATAAAGTAAATCTACGGGGAACCAACAGTAGAGGGGATGAAGCCGAGATTCAAATCAACAATTTGGAACATAAGGAAGAATTAAGCATTCAATCAGAACAGCAAGAAGAAAAAAGAATTCAAAAAAATGAATACAGTATAAGGAGCCTCTGGAACATCTCCAAATGTACCAATAACCAAATCATAGGGATGCCAGAAAGAAAAGAAAGAGCAAGAAATTGAAAACTTACTGGCAAGGTGGCAGCTGGTGGTTGCACATTCACATGCAGATAATCTGGGAGGAAAAACTGAAAAACGAGACAGACCGAGCAACCCAGGATTCCAGCGTAGGGAAATAAAACCTCAAAACACTTGTAAAACACAGGTGAAAACACTTGTGGGGGAGGAACTCCCAGCCTCACAGGAGAGTTCACTGGAAAGACCCACAGTGTCTTAGAACGTACACAAGCTCACCCACCCAGGAATCAGCACAGAATGGCCCAATTTGTTTGTGGGTATCAGGAGAAGTGACTGAAAGCCAGCAGAGAGCAGAGCAAACGCCATTGTTCCTTGCCGGCCCCCTCCCCCACATACAGCATCACAATGCAACAATGTGGGTTATCCCGCCTTGGTGAACACCTAAGGTTCCGCCCCTTATACATAACAGGCTCACTGAGACAAAAAAAAAAGTGGCCCAAATGAAAGAACAGATCAAAGCTCCAGGAAAAATACAACTAAGTGACCAAGAGATAGCCAACCTATCAGATGCATAGTTCAAAACACTGCTAATCAGGATGCTCAGAGAAACGGTTGAGTATGGTTGCAAATTAGAAGGCTATGAAAAATGAAATAAAGGAAAATGTACAGGGAGCCAACAGTGAAGGGAAGGAAACCAGGACTCAAATCAATGGTTTGAAGCAGAAGGAAGAGAGAAACATTCAACCAGAACAGAATGAAGCAACAGGAATTCAAAAAAAAAATGAGGAGAGGCTTAGGAACCTCTGGGACAACTTTAAACGTTCCAACATCCAAATTATAGGGGTGCCAGAAGAAGAGGAAGAGCAAGAAATTGAAAACTTATTTGAAAAAATCATGAAGGAGAACTTCCCCAATCTGGCAAAGGAAATACACTTCCGGGAACTCCAGGAAGCTCAGTCCCAAAGAAGTTAGACCCAAGGAGGAACACGCCGAGGCACATCATAATTACATTAACCAAGATTAAAGATAAGGAGATAATCTTAGAAGCAGCCAGAGAAAAGGAGAGTTATCTACAAAAGAGTTCCCATTAGACTATCAGCTGATTTCTCAAAAGAAATCTTGCAGGCAAGAAGGGGCTGGAAAGAAGTATTTGAAGTCAGAAAAGGCAAGGACCTACATCCAAGAATACTCTGTCCAGCAGAGCTATCATTTAGAATGTAAGGACAGATGAAGTGCTTCCCAGATAAGGTCAAGTTAAAGGAATTCATCATCACGCAGCCCTTAGTATATGAAATGTTGAAAGGACTTATCTAAGAAAAAGAAGATAAAAAATATGAACAGTAAAATGACAACAAACTCAGTTATTAACAACCAAATCTAAAAAAAAAACCCCAAAACAAAAACAAACTAAGCCAACAATTAGAACAGGAACAGAATCACAGAAATGGAGATCACATGGAGGGTTATCAGTGTGGGAGTGGGAGGGGAGAGAGGGGGAAAAGGTACAGAGAATAAGTAGCATAAATGGTAGGCAGAAAATAGACAGGGAGAGGTTTAGAATAGTATAGGAAATTTAGAAGCCAAAGAACTTACATGTGTAACCCATGGACATGAACTAAAGGAGGGGGAAAGAGGGTGGGAGGGGATGTGCAGGGTGGAGAGGAATAAAGGGGGGGGAATGGGACAACTGTAATAGCATAATCAATAAAATATATAGAAATGTTAAAAGGACTTATTTAAGAAAAAGAAGATCAAAACTATGGACATTATAATGGCAACAAATTCACAACTATCAGCACCTGAATCTAAAAAGACAAACTAAGCAAACAACCAGAACAGGAATAGAATCACAGATATGGACATCATTTGGAGAGTTATCAGCTGGGAGGAGAAAGGGGAAGAATGGGGGGAAAGGTGCAGGGATTAAGAAGCAGAATTGGGCCCTGGCTGGTGTGGCTCAGTGGATTGAGTGCCCACCTGCGAACCAAAGGGTCGCTGGTTCAATTCCCAGTCAGAGCACATGCCTGGGTTGCAGGCCAGGTTATCTCCCTCTCTTCCTCTCTTCCTTCCCCTCATAAATAAATAAAATCTTTAAAAAAAGAAGCAGGAGGATGTTCAGAATAGTACAGGAAATGGAGAGCCAAAGAACTATGCATGACCCATGGACATGAAGTAAGGTGAACTAAGGGGGGAATTCCAGGAGGGAATGGGAGTACCGAGTGGAAGAGGGAAAAGGGGGGAAAATGGGGACAATGTAATAGCATAATCAATAAAATACAGGTTCTGGCACAAACAATGCCCCTTTTTATTACAAAATCACAAGCACGTAATTCTGTAACATAACATCACACTCAAGCACACCTTATGACATTTTAGGTGAAATGTTCAAATGAAAACTCTAAATGATCACACCCATATTATTACTCTACCAACCACACTCAAGCAGGTCTGACTTCTGCTGGACCCTGTATATTTTTTTAAAAGATTGGTAACGTCAATGTTCTTAAGAGTGTGCAGAAAAGGACACTATTTTGTTTCGTTTTGTTTTGTTTTGTTAAGACAGTTCAGTAGAATCCACCAAATGCTTGTACCCTTTGATCTGGCAGTTCTACTTCTAGGAATTTCTCCTGCAGAGACACTCACGTGTATGAACAAATGGACTGTATGTCCTCAGGCCCAAGATGCCCTAAACTGGAACGCGTACCATTAGGAAAAAAGCAGCCACCATTTTAACTCCAATTATGCTTTCATATCACTTAGACTTTATTTTATGCTTATTAAAAGACTCAATTGTATATTTTTTCAATATCATATATTACTCTTGAGAACTACTGCTTTCTGTTCAGTTTTCCAGGCCCCGCGTTTCTTCCACTTACAAACCAGCCAATGTTTCAAGGAGGAAAGCAGCTCGGGGTGCCATGCTCACCTCATGGCATTTCTTTCCTCCTTGAAATCTTGGCCCCTCGATCCCTGGACTGCCTTGGTAGCTCTTTGTTGCCTTCTAGCAGATGTGTGTGTGTGTGCCCGTGCATGCACACCGGTGCATGCACACCGGTGCTTGCACGCACATTTAGTATATTTCTAGCTACTTTCGGTGAGAGTAGTTTGACAGACGCTGATGTATCCAGAGCTAATGTGACCGCATAATTCATCCTCCAAACAGGGACGTTTCTGAGAGTGAAAAGGGGCACCGTTAATTACACTGGACCACCGAGCATGCCTGTGACCGTCTCAGACAGCCGGGGACGCATGGCCACCCTAGTCACAGCCCCTTTGTACTGCTATAAATACATAAAACAATAATAGGAAAGATTCCCTGTTAATTTTATTTTTAATTATGAGAACATAGATGGGGTGTGTGCCAGTTATCAACTTAGTGCCTCTCTGCTCCAAATACACCCTCCCCTGCCCTGCTCTGTGATCCTGCCAGCCAGTACCACAGTTAGGCCTTGTCAGTAGAAGGTGCTAGAGGAATTCCAGGAGCTCCTCTTCCTCATTCCAGAGCTTTCTTCTGGCTCCTACAGCACAGCTGCTAGTGGGCGGCTTCCCAGTGAGATTTTGCCGTCACCCAGCACATAGTTTCCTGCCTCCCAACCCCAGCAAACTCCTCTGCCATCCCGTGGGCCACCCACACGCCCTCACCAATGAGTTCTGGCAGGGAGCGAGGGCCATTTCCAAGTTTATTCTTCCTGTGGGTTTTCTATGTCATCTCTGGAGATAGTGGCTGCTCCCTGTATAAGTTATTATTTATTCTTTAAAGTTCTATTTACCACTTTTGATAGTTAATTCTCGTTTATTAATGAACAATTCTTTGTGTGGCATGCTCCCTGCTCAAATTGCTGGTGTGTTTCTGCATCCTGACTGGATCCTGGCTGATGCAGAATGCATTCATTTTCTTTCACTTCTCATTTGAGAACAAAGTCTTTCAAAGAAAATGGAAAACATAGTGGTAGGTAGGTAAAAAATAACACATCATACACTGTTTACCACATGCTGGGCACTGTTCTGAGAACTTTACATCTTTTTAACTAATTTAATCTTTATGACAACCCTATGAAGTATGTATTTCCTTTTACGGATGAGCAAACTGAAGCACAGTGAGGTGACCTAAGTAAGGGGTAGCGCTGGGATTCAAATACAGGTTGTGTGACTTACAGGTCCATGCCTTCAACACTGTGCAGAGCAGAGTGCACCGGCCACTGGAGGGGGAGACCCGTGACAGTGCCTGGCACTTAAAACTGTGCCTCTCAGGGGTTCCCCTCAAGAGGGGCACTGATCAGGGCTCACAGAGCCCCTGAGTGATAGTGGCCAAAGGATCCTAACTTGAAATATGGGAAAGACAAAACAGAACTAGGACCACTAGCAAGATGACAACTGGGACCAAGCTATGCTGGGATACCCAAATGCCCCCAGAGCTCCTGCTGAGAGGATGGGGTAGTTCCTCTGTCAGTTATGGCTACAGTTGGGGCCAAACCTAGTGGACCAGGTGCAGGATGGCAGGTCTTAGAGACAAAGCATAGGTAATGGGGGGGGCCTTCCTTTTGGGAGGAGGACGGAAGAGTCCTAGCAGAGGCAGCCATGAACCTCAAGGGTTTCAACACCCTGTAACCCTCTGGGCTGTTGTTATACCAAAATTTGGGGGTGAGTAGGAAAGCTCACCCTGTGGGACTGAAGAAAGACTAGGAACTGGAATAAAACAACCTTATTTCTATCTGTGTAGCCAACACCTGACTGAGTGGCTTCAATTATATTTCTTCACATGTATACACCACAGTTGGGTTAGCCATTCTAGCAATGGACGTTTTGGGTTCTTTCCTGTTTCGAGCTATTATCAGTAAAGCTGCTAAGACCATTCTAGTACAAGTCTTTTGTTTTCCTTTCTTTTAGGTCAATACAGAAGTGAAATTTCTGAGTCATTAGGTAGGTGGGTGTATAGTTTTTTTAATCATTTTTGTTGCGATAAAATATACCCAGTGTAAAGTTTGCCACTTTAACCATTCGGAAGTGTACATGTAAGTGGCAGCAAGTACATTCACACTGTTAAGCAGCCATCACGATCATCCTTCTCCAGAAGGTTTTCATCTTCCCAAGCTGAAAATCTGTACCCATCCGACAGTACCACTCCCTTCCCTCTCCCCTCGGTCCCTGGTAACCATTGTTCTACTTTCTGTCTCTAAAAATGTGAGTATTTGAGGTCAAATAAGTGGAATCACACAATCTGTCCTTTTGTGCCTGGCTTCAGTTAGCCTCTTGTTTTCAAGGTTTATTTATGTTAGGTCTTGTGTCAAAATTGCATTTCTTTTCAGGGCTGAGTAGTATTCCATTGTGTGTACATATCACACTTTGTTTGCCCATTCGTCGGTCGGGGGACACCAGGTTGCCTCTCCGTCTGGCCGCTGCGAATAGCACTGCTGTGAGCGTGGGTGCACACAGTCTGCTCACTTCCTGCTTTCACTTCTTAAATGTGTCCTCAGAAGTAGAACTGCTGAGTCACATGGTAATTCTCTTTAACTTTTTGAGGAAATACCATCCTGTTTTTTACAGAGCTGTACCATTTTATAGCCCCACCAGGAGTGCCTCCACACCCTTACCAATACTTGTTTTACGTTTGGGAGCTTTACGTTTGGGAGTTTTTACGTTAATAGTCATCCTAATGGGTGTGAAGTAGTGTCTCATTGTGGTTCTGATTTGCATTTCCCTAATAATTTGTGATATCAAGCATTTTTCATGAGCTCATTAGCTGTTTGTGTATCTTCTTTGGAGAAATGCCTATTCAAATCCTTTGCCTATTTTTAAATTGTTTTGTTGTTGTTGTTGTTTAGTTCTTGGAGTACTTTATATATTTGGATATTAATTCCTTATTAGGTATATAATTTCCAAACATTCCCCCCCATTTTGTGGGTTGCCTTTTCACTCTCTTGATTGTGTCCTCTGATGTACAAGTTTTTAATTTTGATTAAGTTCTATGTTTAGTTTTACAGAAAACTTTTGATTAAGTTCTATGATTAGTTTTGGAAATAAAATATTATTTCCAAAGTAGTTGTGCCATTTTATACTGCACAACTGAGTGTTTCAATTGCTCTAAATCTTTGTTAACACTTGGTATTACCAGTCTTTTTAATTTTAGCCATCCTTCTGAGTACATAATAGTATCTAATTGTAGATGTATTCATATCTTCCTGATAACTAATGGTGTTGAGCACTGACTATTTGTATATCTTTGTGAAATATTTGTTCAAATCTTTAGCTCACTGTTTTGTCAGGGTTTTTTTTTTTCAGTTCATCTTTTTTGGGGGTTTTGATTATATTTTATTAAATTGTAAGATTGGCTGATATTCCCCAGTTTCCTTATCTATAGGTAGCAGGTATGAATTCTTCCATGACACCTGGGCTATAAGAAATGCCAGGCTCAGCTACTGTCCACAGTGCCTGAAGTCATAAAAGCCCACTTGAGATAAAGTACATCCACTCCCATTCAAAGCATGGGGGTTCCATGCCAGGAAGAATGAGGGGAGGCCACAGGGTGCTGGGGTTTGAGAGGTGGGGCAGTGGGAAGTGTCTAACAGTGTGATTTGAAGTGGGATTGTATTCAGTAGCCCCGGCAAAGAAGGGAAAGGTCACCCAGGAGAAACTGGGAGTGGCCAAGCCCAGAAGACCAGCTGCCAAGATCCCCTACTTGGTGGCAGGTCTTCCCTACCCCTCACTCTGAAAATAACACGGAGTGCAACTCTTGCCTCTTCCCCTCAGTGGACTGTGCAAAGAATGTCACAAAGAATTTTCACAAGGATTATTAAATATTTAAGTGAACCCAATATCATCAAAGAGAGACAAGCCAGAACCTTTCCCAGACTCCCTTGAGGTTAGGTGAGACCGTTGACTTGGTTTCAGCCAATGGAATGTGAACAGAAGTGTGTGCACCACTTCTGGCCTGGTCTGGCTTATAAGTACCTCCACTCTCTCTTTTCCCCTTTCTGCCAGCTTGTCTCCTGGGCCTGGGCACTCCCAGCTGCTTTAGGGTGATCCTAGCCACCTCAGGTGCTGCCTTGTATCTCTGCTCTAAACTCCCACATCCCACCATAGTTGCCTGGGTTACGACGGAGGTGCATAGGGGACAATGCTACCTGCTCCTGCTTCAGCACCCCAACTAGTTACCCCAGCAGTCGTTCCTGGATCTCTTCCCACATCTTCATCCCCTCTGGGACTGGAGCATCTTAATGGCTGCTCCCAGTACCCTTAGAAAGACTCTCTTCTTGGCTGCTCTAAGTGTCGTGGGCTGAGATTTCCTTCAATCTAATTTGGCTTCTTTTAGTCACTCCTTGCAAGGTGATGTTAGAAGTTACATGAGGAAGGAGATAAGATTCCGTGCTGACTTAGATCAAATTAGATGCCTACGTGTGCAGGGCAGTTCTGCTTCACCACTGCACTTCATAGGAATGAGAAGTGAACTTTCTTTCATGTGTTAAACTACTGAGTTTGCGGTGGATTTTTTTCCTGTTACAGCAGTTAATGCTATCTTCACTCATAGAAACTTTAGTTTCCTTGAAGAAATTAAGGAAGCTTATCACATCCATGAAACGAAGATAGCCAGTTGTAGGAAGGAACCAAGTAAAGAACCTGTAAATAAAAATGTGAAACCATGACCTGGCCAGGAGGCTCAGTTGGTTGAAGTGTCATCCCATACACCAAAAAAATTGGGGGTTCAATATCTGCTCAGGGCACACATCCACGTTGTGGGTTTGATCCCCGGTCGGGGTGTGTACATGAGGCAACCAATCAGTGTTTCTCACGTCGATGTTTCTCTTTCTCCTTTTCTCTCTCTTTAAAATTAATAAACATGGCCCTGGCTGGACAGCTTAGTTGGTTACAGCATTGTCCCCATACACCGAGGTTGTGGGTTCAATCCTCTCTCCGGACACATACAAGAATCTCTCTCCCTTCCTCCCTCTCTAAGATCAATACATACAAATTTGAAGAAAACAGCCCTGGCTGGTGTGGCTCAGTGGACAGGGTGCCAGCCTGCAAATCGATGGGTTGCTGGTTCAATTCCCAGTCTAGGGCACATGCCTGGGTTGCAGGCCAGGTCCCCAGTAGGGAGCACGCAAGAGGCAACCACACATTGATGTTTCTCTCCCTCTTTCTCCCTCCCTTCTCCTCTCTAAAAATAAATAAAATCTAAAATAAATAAACATATCCTCCAGTGAGGATTAAAAATATGAAACCATTGAAATTTAAAACTCAGTAGATGAGCTGAATCTGATTACATCAACTCAATTTGAAAGAAAGAAAGAATAAAAAAACAGTGAACTGAAAGACTGGCCTGAAGAATATTCCCAGAGTGCCCCAAACCCAAGTCAGGAGGCTGGCCAATTGAACAGACACAGTGATTTATTTATGCAGCACAAACTAGAGGGCAGATCCGACAGTGACTACACAGCAAATTACTTAGCTTGGGCTTAGGATTCACCTGGATAAATTCAGACACCAAATGATTCATGTTATTTGACTAGGTAGATTAAAATACACAGCAACTATCATTCTTCCCTTTGAACTATGTAACAGAACATCTGTTGGTCTGAAATCATTCATTTTTTTCCTTTTAGCGTGAGTTCGTCCATGCCTTTACCCTCACCCCCACCCCCCATCCGTTTAACAAACACCCTGGATCCTCCGTGTTTCCTGTGTCACTGTTTACATATCGCTGATTGCTTATACATGAGAAAGATTAAAAATGCGGTTTGGGTTATTTTGGTGCCAAACAATATTCTAGAAAGAAAGGCACAGCGAAAAAGTTCTAAATAAATAACTAGAAATTGAAATGAGGGAGAAAGAAGGGTGGGGGTGAGGAGAGGAAAGTGGGGGGTCTGTCCAAGCAGAGGTGTGTGGGAATCTGGTTTCCTGTCTGGGTTTTGATTTGCGGGGACAGCCCCGGGTCTGCGGGTGCTGAGAACACCAGCCCACCCACCCCACGCAGCAGGGCGGGGACAAGATGGACTCTGGGGGAGGTGGGCCGGAGTTGGAGGAGTTTCCAATTTCTTGAGCTCCATAATCTGGATTCTGGTATCCGAGCCTGAGCTTTTTTCTTCTCCCCCAGCTACCAGCTGCCCGCCCCACCCTTCTCCAACACACGCGTGCAATTTTCCTAAGAACTATGAGTTAAGAAGGAAGAGAAGAAGCAAGCGGGTATCGACGGTCTTTCCCCTTCCTCCACACACCTGCGGTTTTTCTGCAAGCCCGCAGGGCAGGTGCCAGGTCTTCCTGAGCCCCCAGGGTAACGAGTTAACGCCCCCGCGCGGGCTGCACCGTTAGCACAGGTTTGTGCGCCCTCCCCCAGGACGCCCCGAGGTTCCTGACGGCCAGGACACCGAGGGCCCGTTCTTCATCTGCAGAACTCCTCCCTGCATTGTCCCGGGACCTCTGTCCTTAAGACGCGGAAGGAGCTCTGAACTGCGCCAGGCACCTTATCCGTGTCTGCCTCCTCCGGCGAACGTCAGCAAGGGGACCGTGCCCTCCAGCCGGGCCCGGAGGGTGGCTGTCGTGCGCCAGGGACCCCGCAGCACTGCGCGCACAGCCGCTCCTCGTGTCCCTCCCCGACCGCTCCCCGCTCCCAGCCAAAGGCGGCGCTGCCGGTGGCAGGAAGGAAACCTGGGGACTCTGGCCCGACTCTGTCTTCGCGACAAGATAGCGGGTGACACGAAGCGCAGCCTGTGGCGGCCGCTGTGCAACCCTGGATGGCTGCGGAGACGTTCCCATTTTTCAGACGAGGAACAGGCTTCAGTCCAGTGCCAGCACTCTTGGACTCAGAGGCTCGGGTTTCCAAGCCGCCTGCCCCCCACTGCAGCAGTTCTTTGGGGCCCAGGCAGAAAGTCTGGAGACAAAGGAGCAGGAAAGTTCTCGATCCTGAGCCTCACGCCTCTCTCAGGCTCCCAACCCCCAAGTGGTGTGAGAGGCGCCTCCCAACGATGTCCCGCGGGGCCAAGCCTGTGCCTGGAGGGTACCCGGGCGGGGGCGGGGGCGGGACCAGGGCGCTCTGATCAGAGGCAGATATGGGCCACTGCACGGGTCCCCAACCACTGCCCCCGCGGTGTCCAGGGGGTTGCCCCGCCCGTTGACCCCCAGGATGCTGATTAACTAGGCAGCCAATACGTGAGTGGGAGGGACCGTACCTCTCCGAAGGCCCCAGAACACAGCTGGGAGCACAGCTCCCCGGATGGCCATGGAGCGTCCTGTGAGAGTGCGGACTTGGGTGGCGGAGAACCAGGCCTCCTTCCTGCCCCCCGTCTGCAACAAGCTCCTGTGAGTCCCAGGCACGCCCCCCTCCTCCTGCCCTCTCTCCTCACCTCCTCTTCTCCGTCTGCACCCCTCCGCCCTCACCCTTCAGCTCCTAGTTCCTTGACCTAGCAGCCAGGCGGCTGTCTTCTTCATGGTGTCTTCAGGGGAGGGGGATGGGCCGTTCTGGGTTCCACTGCCCTTGTTTTGTTCCTCTTTCTGGCAACTCAGGCATGGAGGCTGTGACCTTGACTTCTGAGGACAGCTGGGTGAACTGAGGTTAGGAGAGATCCGGATGGCAGGTGGCAGCCCTTCTGGCCACCCCAAGGCTAAGAAATGGCTCTCCAACCCCCAGGACTCTCAGAAGTTTGGTCCCAGAATTGCGGTAGAGCCCAAGTCTGGGGATAGCCTAATCATGCACCCCAACTCCATCCAGGAAGCCACCACAGGCTTATTGTGATTTATTGCTTTTCCTCGTTCTCCACTTCGCTGGCAGGCACATACACACTCACACTTGCACTCACGGGTGCACATCCTCTCTCTCTCTCTCTCTGTGTCTCTGTCTCTCTTTGTATCTCTGTGTCTCTCTTTCTGGCTTTCTCTCAGCAGACCTGGCTGATCCAGCCAGTCTTTCTCCAGCAGACCTCTCAGGCCCTCCCAGTTACTTCCCAGCATTCCCCTGGGCTCCTTGCTCCAGGTTCACAATCCCGTGTTGGTCATGTCCACAGAACATCTCCAACAAGGTGGCGCCTTGAAGCACACAGTTATAGTCCCTAATACTTCGACAAGCCGGAGACCATGCCAAGTGCTCTTACGTCATCTCATTTAATTTTCACAGTAGGTGGGATTTTAATAAGTAACTTTCCCAGTGTCACGGAGTTAGGATGGGACAAGGTCCTCACTCAAGTCCATGGAAGGGCTTGACTCCAAAGTCCACACTCTCGGTCACTGTGCAGCGCCGCCAGGGCTAACAGACAGCATCTCCCCAAAGCCCTCGCCTCTTTCCCCACCTCCCCCTTGTCCACAGCCTCATTCTCAGTCCTCTAGTTTCCCCTCTGATGGTGTCTCATACGCACCTGCTCCTCTCCAGCCTCATGGCCACTGCTCTGGTTCCATCCTTGTCACCTCCAGCCTGGGGAGTGGGAGCTGCCCCGCCTCCAGGCCCGCCCACCCAGCCCTCCAGCGCTTCCCCAATATTAGTAATCACGAAATGCAGGCGCTCCCTTCAGTCACTCAGCAGATGTTCATCGAGCACCTGCGGCATGCCAGCCACTGTTCCAGACACTAGAAATCCAGCAGGAAACCGATTGACAAAAGTCCCTTCCTCGGGGAACTGACTTTCCAGTAGGAGGAGGCAGCCAATAAATAAAAACAAACAGGGGGTGGGGGCCCAGGCAGGCCTGTCGGGCACAGGACAGGGTAAGGCTGTGGCTTCACCCCCTGTGTTGGCAAAGGCTGTGAGGGAGACTCTGCTCCAGGCCTGTTTTTGCTGCTGGTGGTTTAGTGGTGACCTTTACATTCCTTGGCTTCTGTTGCATCACCCCCATCTCTGCCTCATCTTCACATGGTGCTGTCCTGTGGGTCTGTGTCTAAATCTCCCTTTTTAAAAAAATATTTTATTTATTTTTAGAGAGAGGGGAAGGGAAGGAGAGAGGGAGAAACATCAATGTGGGGTTGCCTCATGAGTGCCCCCTATCTGGGACCTGGCCTGCAACCCAGGCATGTGCCCTGACTGGGAATTGAACCCACAACCCTTTTGTTCATAGGCCAGCACTCAATCCACTGAGCCACACCAGCCAGGGCAAAAGCTCCCTTTTTATAAGGACTCTAGTCATATTGGATTAGATGTCCACCCTACTCCAGTCCAACCTCATGATAGCTTAACTAAGTACTTGAGTACTTAAGTACTAAGTAGTTAAACAATGAGCCTGTTCCCAAATTAGGTCACATTCTGAGGTACTGGAGGTTAGAACTCCAGTTTGGGAGTTTGAGTTCATCCCTCTGAATTCGTGATGGGGAGAGGGCGGGCCACATATGAAGCTGCCGGAAGGTTTTAAACAGAGGAATGTCATGATCTGGCTTATGCACTCTGATGGATGGGATCTTAAGTGGGATTATTCAAGTTTTTTTAAAGATTTTATTTATTTATTTTTCAGAGAGAGTAGAAGGGAGGGAGAAAGAGCAATGTATGGTTGCCTCTCACATGGCCCTCACTGGGGACCTGGCCCGCAACCCAGGCATGTGCCCCAACTGGAAATCGAACCGGGACCCTCTGGTTCCCAGCCCACGCTCAATCCACTGAGCTATACAGCCGGGCTCAAGAACTTTCTATATGTAGCTAGATCAGTGATTTTCAACTGGTGTACTGCAAGAATTTTTACAACATGCAACACCTGGCTGTTTAGCCAGGGACACTGACCTCTTCTCCCTTAGATTGTCAAATTAAAAAATAAAAAAATTTAAAAAACAACTAACACAACAATAGCCGTCTGGTGTGAATGAATCAAAATTATACCTATTTTTTGTTATATCAACAAAAAATATAATGTATTTTTTGTGCACTGCAGAATTTTAGTAATTCATTTATGTGCATGAGATGAAAAGGGTTGAAAATCGCTGGGATAGATTAGCTCTCAGTAAAGATGACTAAAAAAGAAAAAATCTTCCTAGGCTCTCAGGCACCCCACAGACCAAGACCAAACTCCTTGGCCGAATCGTTGAGGCCAGGGTGACTTGCCCCCCATCCCGATCCAGCCTTTTCTCCATTGCTCCCCAAGACCACTCCCACACCACCAGGACCCCCAGTGCTTCCGGTCCCAGAGCCTCTGCACTGTGTTCCCCTCCACTTCTCAAAGCTGGCGCCTCCCAGCAGTTTGGGGGGAACAGAGTCTCATAATCAGACAGCTCTGTGGGGACAGGAGGTAGACAAAGGTCATTTTACCTCTATAGGAAGTGGAGCCTCTGGCTTGCTCTCCTGTATTTGGAGACCTTGAGTAAAGCCCAGGGATCCTGACTGATAAAGAGAGACACTGGGTGACACACACAGAGGAACTGGACAAACACACACGCATCCACCAAAACACAGATGCAGAAAGATGTAGGCATGTGTACTGTCTCAGACACACGCAGGCTCTTGGACGTGCACGGGCACCCTGAGATGAGACTGGAGGGGACAAACTTCAAAAACGGACAGGGCAGGATGCAGAAACAGCCCTGTTGCCTCTCCCAGGTGTGCCCAGGCTCCCGCCAGGCCCCCCACGGACTGCTCCTGTTTTCTCCCTGAGCTGGTTCAGCACCTCTCCCCTTTCCTCCATTGCAGGCATCAGGAGCAGCTCAAAGTCATGTTCATTGGGGGGCCCAACATCAGGAAGGACTACCACATCGAGGAGGGCGAGGAGGTAGGCATGTGGACTGCCCTCCCTTGACACAACCCTGGGGCTGGGGGACACTCCCCAGCCAGGACCAGAGCCTGTGGACAGGAGACATGGCTGATGGGTGAAGGGCGCTCAACCGAGGTCACGGGTAGTACTGCTGCCTGCATGGAGTGGGCGCCCGGTGGCACCTTTGATAGCTCCATCCTCAGAAAGAGCCCGGCCTCTGCGAGCAGGAGAGGCTCTAGCTGTTGGCATCACCCCTGAACACAGACGCTGTCCTTGCTCCAGGTGGGAGGCCCTGGCCCCCTCCCTCAAAACCCAAACATGCAAGATTGGCCTCCAAAGGGAGACCCAAACACTGAGAGGGCCCTGGGTGCTCCACTCTGGTCGCAGGAACCAAGTTCTCCGGGAAGGGCTGGGGCTGGGAGGCCCCTCCTTATCTAGAGGGCACAAGACACATCAGCCACTAGTAGCTCATGGTGGGGGAGGGCCAATGGGAGGGGGGGTTTGCAATTTGCCCTGAACACCCTTTTGAACTTTGAATTTTGGTCTGTGTTTCTGTGCTACCTTCCCCAAAGTAAATAACCAAGAGTAAAATAAAGAGGAAAAGACGGGCCCTCTTAAGAAGGGACACAGATGGGTTCCCAGCTATCAGAATCTGGTGGCAAAGGATACGTATGGTCTGCCTGCCTCTCATCCTGGGGGCCTGGCCCTGGGGTTCGAGGTCCAAAGTTTAGCTTGGTCACCAGCCTTTACCCCCACTGCTGGCAACTCAGCCACAGCTGGGGACTGCACACACCAGAGAATCACTCACTTCTCAGATATTTACTGAGCACCTACTACGTGGGGGACAGTGAGGCTGAGGATCCAGGGCCAGCAGGGAGCAGCAGCCCCCACAGGGCAGAGCAGAGCCAGCCAATCCCTCAACTCTCACACTTTCCCTGCCCACACTTCCTCGGCCACCCCGTCTTATACCAACCCCCCGACCCCCGCCCCGATACCACTTTCCTTTGTAGAAAAAATCAGCATGGAAATCCAAAACTGCAGAGAAGACAGGATTGGGTTGGGAGTGGCCATGATGGGGGGACGAGGCCAGTTGCAGGGTCTCTCCTGCCCACCTTGGTTGGATTCAGACACCTGCACCTTGTCTTTCAGAGGCTTCCACTCGGTTAGCCCTGGTCTCCATGCCCACCTCTCTGCCTCCTTCCCTTCTTGCCCCCTACCACCTCTTCGCCACCCCCCACCTTGGTGTCTCCCCAAGCCACTCTGGTGGATGGGTGTCCACTTAGGGACCCAGGCCAAGCCCTGACTTAGTTGGGTGGCTGACAGATAAGGAGGACTGACCTGAGCAGCTGTCCCCATGCAGGTGGCCTGGAAGAATTTGGCTAGAGGTGGGTTTGTGAAGGCTTGGTCCCAACCTGAGATGGAGGAGAGTTCCAGGCAAAGGACCTGGGAGGGTCAGCATCCTCCGTGTTCCTGCCTGTCCTCACCCAGGGGAGCCTGCGGAGACGCCAGGCTGCACTGCAGAAGCCACCCAGCCCCAGGCCCCAGGCCCCTCATCCTGGTGAGGGATGGGGAGTCACTGACCCAGACTTTCCTCCTCGCCGTGCTCAGGCCTCAGCCGCAGCCCTTCGGGTGCCGCGGCTCACCCACTACGCATTGCTCCACTGACCCCAGTCCTTCCCTTCGCGGCACAGGTGTGAGGGGGCCTGGGCTGCGCATGTGCAAACCTGGGTGGGAGTCTGACTCTCCCTAACCATGTGATCTTGGACAGGTCACATCATGTCACCTCTCTGTTTCCTTAGGGCACATGGGGATACTGCCCCTGCCTGATGGAGGGGTTCGGGGTTCGATGTACACAGAGTATGTGCACAGAGCCCGGGGCCCAGTAGGTACTTAATATGCATTGGTGCTCTTTTCCACCCCAGCCCCTCTCCTGCCTATTCTGCCTGTAAGGCCTTTCCAGGCACCAGAGCTCGGATTCAATTTAATATCTGCCCACAAAGACAGTTAATCTTCTAGCCAGCTCCAGGCCCCCAACATTATTTACTTCCAATTTGAGCATAATTCCTTTTGGACTGCCCAAGGCTATTTGGGAAATTCTGTTTTTCTGGATCTGCACCTCTGCTCCCGGCCAGGCCTGTCCCTCATCACAAGGAAGGCTTCTGGGCAGGGAGACAAGACTGAGAAGAATTCCACTCCCTTGCTATGGTTTTGTTTGATGGCTACTAACACCTTTTACCTGCCTGCACAGGGTTTGCACCTGACCCAGACACCACTCCAGCCCCTACCCCACCCCAGCGTTCCCCGATATTTGCAGGGCCTGAGGGCTACAGCCCCTCCCTAGGCTCTCTGGGCTCTTCCTTCCTCTCCCCCTCCGTGAAAGAACCCCAGCCCCATCCCCATCCCCACAGGTGCTTCCTCCCAGTGGCCTGTGGATGGGGTGGGGCTGCAGAATTTCTCCCTAAGAGAGCCTGGGAGGTCGTTGTTTTTTTTTTTTTAATTGTTTTAAATAACTTGCACGGGTTATTTTTAATAATAAAAGTAAATATTGTTTCTTTTAAAAAAACATGTGAAATATAGAAAAACAAATGCATACCTCATTTGCAATCCCACCACTCAGGGGATCCGACCAGCGTGGACACCGCTTGCATTTACACAAGCTTGGTTACATAATTGGAATCCTGCTGGGTGCGATTTTGAATCTTACTTTAACATGATAGTGATAACTTCAGCATTTTCCACTTTGCCACCTTATTAACAGTTATTCAAAAATAGTTTTTAATGGTTGCATAATGTCCCATGTTTTGACTCTACCCTAAAATAGTGACATTTCCCCTATTATTACTATTAGCACTATTTTCTTATTCCCGCCATCACTGATACATCGTGTGCAGCACCCCAGGCAGACTGCACAGCAACTTTCTGAGTGGACGCTGTCATTTTATGGATAAGGAAACAGGCACGGAAAGGCTGACAGAACTGACCCGGGGAGCATGGTGACCGGCTGAGCTGAGGGCCAGGTGACACTGGCATCTGTGCTTTTAACTGCCATGAGCGGTGACAACACAGCCTTGCATGTACAACGGGAGCAAGGTGCATTCCTGATTCACTGCAGCACCTTCCTGGCGAGAGAATCACTGGCTCAAGAGTGTGAGGTGGCCACTGTCCTGGCTTATCCTGGACTTTGTTGGTGTTAGCACTGAAGGTCCTACATCCAAAGGAACCCCTCTGGCCACCCTGCGGGGCTGCGGGCTGTGGAGGCTCTTCCTGCCCGTTGCCCAATGTCCTCCAGAGGGGTTGTGCAGCCACATTCCTCTCGTTTCCCTGAGCTCAGCTGGATTTCTCTTAGTAGACGCTGGGACAAGGACCTCTACCACTTCTAACTCCTTACATGATAATAATAATTATTATTAATAACACCCCTTCAACTATGTGGCTGGGTGTTTAACACCCATGCAATGTATGACTGGTGGAGAGAAAATGTGTCTGCCTCCCCCTCTCAGCTCCAGGGGATGATCTCAGCAAACACATTTACTGTGTACTTAAGATGGAATAGGGAAAATGCAGTAGGGGTCCTCCACCCCCACCCCAGGGAGCTAGCAGGAGGTGACATGTCCCGTCCCCGACAACCCCAACCCAACCCAGCTTCCAGCAGGGAGCCCACAGCCGGCCTCCTGAGGGATCTGGACAGGCACAGCCACCTTCCCCCAAGCCACACCCCAGCTGTTGTGTCCTGGGTACTGTGGTTATCACTTGCACGTCAAGATGTGATCCTCATGTGTCACTGGCCCTTCTGTCTGTGGCACACGCCGGGGGAGACTGGGCCTCAGGGCAGGAATGACAGAGCTGCTCATAAACTCCAAAGGCTTCAGGAACTTCCTCGCGTTTCCTTGTCAGAAATCAGGCCAAGGACCTAGAAGGAGGGAGGAGGGTCTGAACACCTTTCTGCCGCCCTGTCCCACAGGTGTTTTACCAGCTGGAGGGCGACATGGTTCTCCAAGTCCTGGAGCGAGGGAAACACCGGGATGTGGTCATCCGGCAGGGAGAGGTGAGGTGAAGGGCCATCAGAACAGGAACTTACCAAGACCACTCATCCTGGCTTAGGTCAAGGTCTTGCCCTCCCGCCTTTTTCTGCCCTCCTGCCCATCCGGCCTGCCCTGACCCCATCCTCAGGCACTTCGTCCCCGAGGCTGCCCGTCCTCAGCACAGCCCGACATTGTTACCAGCTCCCTGGTAGAGGCTGGGCAGAGAGGTGGGCTGGGCTGGACCCTGGGGGTCAGCTGGGAGGCCAGGACACCATAGGCACTGGGGTCTCC